>JAVYIG010011600.1:0-59527 GCA_035222895.1 Strongylocentrotus droebachiensis | reverse complement strand
ACCATCTACCACTACCATCTACTAACTACCATCCAGTACCTACCACATACTTCACCTGCAATCTACCATCTACCACTACCATCTACTAACTACCGTCCAGTACCTACCACATACTACACCTGCAATCTACCATCTACCACTACCATCTACTAACTACCATCCAGTACCTACCACATACTACACCTGCAATCTACCATCTACCACTACCATCTACTAACTACCGTCCAGTACCTACCACATACTACACCTGCAATCTACCATCTACCACTACCATCTACTAACTACCATCCAGTACCTACCACATACTACACCTGCAATCTACCATCTACCACTACCATCTACTAACTACCATCCAGTACCTACCACATACTACACCTGCAATCTACCATCTACCACTACCATCTACTAACTACCGTCCAGTACCTACCACATACTACACCTGCAATCTACCATCTACCACTACCATCTACTAACTACCGTCCAGTACCTACCACATACTACACCTGCAATCTACCATCTACCACTACCATCTACTAACTACCATCCAGTACCTACCACATACTTCACCTGCAATCTACCATCTACCACTACCATCTACTAACTACCATCCAGTACCTACCACATACTACACCTGCAATCTACCATCTACCACTACCATCTACTAACTACCGTCCAGTACCTACCACATACTACACCTGCAATCTACCATCTACCACTACCATCTACTAACTACCATCCAGTACCTACCACATACTACACCTGCAATCTACCATCTACCACTACCATCTACTAACTACCGTCCAGTACCTACCACATACTACACCTGCAATCTACCATCTACCACTACCATCTACCAACTACCATCCAGTACCTACCACATACTACACCTGCAATCTACCATCTACCACTACCATCTACTAACTACCGTCCAGTACCTACCACATACTACACCTGCAATCTACCATCTACCACTACCATCTACTAACTACCGTCCAGTACCTACCACATACTACACCTGCAATCTACCATCTACCACTACCATCTACTAACTACGGTCCAGTACCTACCACATACTCCACCTGCAATCTACCATCTATTAACTCCCGACCAGTACCTACCACATACGACACCTGCAATCTAACATCTACCACTACCATCTTCCACGTTAGTACTCACCTAGCAAATCTTGTTCTTGCAGACATATGCATGGGAGTATCGACTTCATCAGGGAACATAACATGGCTCCTCTCCTCTCTATACTTCTCTAACCTGTTCAAGCAACAAGAAAACGAGTCATCAATGAGAATTCTATCTGTAAATGTTTAGGTACAAAAAGGGATGATTTCTGTCTTGCCATCTCATGGATAAGTTGATGGACTTTAGATCTCCTGGTGCAAGCTTAAAGGGATAGTCGAGTTCTGTTTTCAGACCGCAAATGCCTTCAAAGTGCATGGTTATTGCTCTTATTCTTATCTATGACATTTATAGTGCCCTTTTAGAACCTAAAATTGCTATGAAGGTAATTTTAGATCCCAAAATGTGTGAAATTTAGCCAATACGATCATACAATTCAGCTCCACTTTTAAAAAAACACGATGACCGTTAATTAATTATTTAATTAAAACTAACAATACATGATCCGGCTAATTGTGAGTAATATAAGCAACACGAAAATGCCAACAAAAAAGCCAACGTCGGCATTGGCTGAAATATGACGTAAAAGGCGTTATTTTTCAATTTTGTTTTCAAATTTTTCAAAATATCTAATATTTGTGGTGGTACACAAGTATTAGAAAGCGTTATATTTCAGCTGTCTCTAAACCGATTTTGATCAAACAAAGATGATTTTGTCATTTAAATATTATGTTCTTTCAAATTTGACACTCAGTTTTTCATTATTTTTTTTGTTTTAAATGATATTTTATTTCCTTCCTCATAATTTCACATAACAAGAAATTCACATAACAAGAAATTATCAAGATAAGCAATATAAAACAAGATCTTTGATACAAGACATTTCATAAGTTACATCAATCAATGAACATAGAGAAAAAAAAAAGGAAAAAAAAAAGTCTTGCATGTAACAGTGTATAATCAAAATAACAGTAGAGGAAGGTTTAAAGTTACATATTACCATCCTATCACAACACTCTCACACCCCCCCCCCCCCTCCCCTCTAGCCCACCCACCACCTTTCACACACATAAACACACATACAAACACACACTGCATGCAACCTGTTCCCTCAACTCACACCACACAAACTCTTAACCCCCCCCCCCCCCCCCTTTTGCCCACCCATCTCATCATACCCCCTTCACGCCGACACACACACTGCATGCAACCTGTTCCGGTTTGTCCACCTGTACACGAGAGAGAATTAATAATACTAATAAATAATAATAATACCCACATCCATTAAAGTAAAAATGCATCGATTTGTTCCCATTTCTGTAAGTGCATCCCCAGTTTCCCCTTTTTGAAGGCCATTTTGTATTCCTCGTCTCTGTAATTTTTAAGCATATGTACTGTTTTCTGTACAGATGGCAAAGTTCCTTCTTTTCTCGAAATAAAAATGATATACTTTACTAAAAATATGATACAATTTATTACAAATATTCTCGCAGTATTGCGGATATTCCATAAAAATGGGTTTCCAATCATCAATGTCAATTTCGATTAAATGTAACTTTTGAATTACCTCCTGCCATAATCTTTTAACTTTAAGACAATCTAAAAATAAATGTTGGTATGTCTCTACTTCTAGTCTACAAAAGGAACAAAAATGGTCTGACTCAAAACCAAATTTAAAGAGCTCTCTTTTCGTATATACATCCCCATTATCTCACAAAAAATTGTTTTGTGTAGCGCCCTCTGCAACAGAACTCAACTATCCCTTTAATCCCAGGCATGGTACCAACACCTGTCAATGCATTCGTCTACATTTTGCCACCCTCTACCCAGCAATTTGTGTGAACTTCAGAAAGCAATTATGACTTCTCTGTTTTTGTCATTGCCCAGCACACTTTTATGTTAGCACAGTACACAGGGTGCCGACAGTGTGATTAAGGTAAAATGAACAGTTGTGACTTTATCAGATATGCACTCATAATCCCTGATTATTAAGAGAATAGGAAATATTGGGATCCATTATTAAGCTTTGTACCTAAGATCATACATGCAGTCTAGTGTAAGCTGATCTCAAGACACTATGCTGAATGCTTTGGGGCTTTCTGCCTTGAAAGTTTGATATGAAAGTGCAGGGGAAAACCAGAACACACAAACATAGTATGCACTTTGTCCAATTTGCAATTTAAAAAAGAGAGATGGCCCATAAGACATGGACCGTCATATACAGAGTTGCAACTGATTTGGATCAATCGCAAGTCCTCTAATCAATCCCCGAGTTTGCAGTCCCCTATCTCTTATGTACATAGTTGCAACTAATATCAACTCTTTTTAAAGCGAGGCCTTTGTAAATTACAGTCCATCCCACAGTATACACGTATGGTATTACCACTATCAACTACAATCAGCTCTTACACATTACATACATCAAAATACTCACAATGTCTTTTCTTCCTCCTCATCAAAATGGACGTCATAGTTCTCCTTGCTTCCACCACTGATGCTCACCTGGAAAGAAAAAAGACCACCAATTGAATTTAACACTACCTATATGCATTTGCCTAAACCTCACCATTGTCAACAAAGTGTGTTACATTCCATTTGCTTCGCTCATAATCCCAAAACAAACTTGGTTGTGATTGCTTCACCTTTCTCTATTGACTGTGGAATTGTACCAAGACTCACTATATCTTACAACTTTGATGCATAAATACAATGAGCTAATCTCTGCATCAATACATATCTGGCTACTAGCAAATCCCAGTAGATCAAAGCTGTTACTTCTACTGGCCAACACTCAGTAATGGTCTCTTGTTTCTTAAAGATACTATGTCCCTTTTGCAGCCAACATCGAATTCTGTAGAACTTTGCAGGAATTATGAATATGTCATGTATGTCCTATCTGTGAAATTCAAACATTAGCAGTGTCCTAGTATTCAAATGATGCAAGGAAACCTCTTTACCTTCTAGACTTCACTGTCAGGTACTATTGAGTGACATAAGTTTTTCTTTGGTAATAACATAAATACAATGAGCTGTAACAAGTACATGAGCATATGTCTACATCAACAACCCACTACTTGTAATGGCCAAAATTAAACTGATTGATCTAACATGAAGGGGAAATACTGTTTACCGGTAACCAGAAATTTTGCAGCATGAAAACTTTTTTTTTATAAATTGATTATGGCCATTTTCAATGAAAATCAATTTTACAATTTTCAACAATTCTGTGTTCCACCATTTATGATTAAAATATTTCATGCCTGTTCACGGCATGAACTTTTCATGATTTTAGAACACTTGCAGACAGTTTCATGCACATGAAAGTTTTGTGGTTTTACAGCAATCTACAAACCGTCTCAAACTCCATATCATCTGCTTCCGAAGGATCCTCGTCTACGGATTCTGCATCTTCTACTTCCGGTAGCATGGCATCCCCATCCTCCTCATCATCATCATCACTCTCCTACAAAAAGCAAACAAACATAATACTCAAAGGACTGTATGTTTATAATTGGTTAAACCTGACCCTGGACCTAATGCTACGGTCACAAACGTTCATACGAACGATAATTTTGTACGAATCTCCGTTTTTCCATTGTCTTCCCAAATTTCCCTTGTCTGAAAATCATTGGTACGGCATTTGTAGCAGTTCGTAATGGCATTTGTGACCGAGGCTTAATATAAGATCATGTCTAACAAAAGGAAAACTTAATTAGACCTTAATTAGACTTCCTTTGTTAAACCTGCGTTTGAACAAAAGCTTGAGCCCAGCTTCAGATTTAAATTTTATTAGAATACAGAAGTATATTTCCACTATTCATATGTGTAAAGAGATGCTTAACCTTCTATGCCACGGGCAGCTAATCCCACCCAAGAAAAATGGATGTTTAACAATAAATTGGACTGAGAATTGTCACCACATTTCCACTGAGACAGGGAAGCTAGCTCTGGCTCGTAACAAAAGAAAAAAGTCTCCCCGTGTTGACTTTACACACCGGACTTATGCTGAAAGGGGGGGGGGGGGGTGTGCTGAAAAGGCTTGTATAACAAAGAAAAAGGTCTCCACTGACTTTACACACCGGACTTATGCTGAAAAGGGGGGGGGGGGTGCTGGGAAGACGCATATGCGTACCCTAAATAACACTGAGTGGGGGGGGGGGGCTGGGTGCCCAACTGAACAGGTCTCAATGAAACATTAAGATTGTTGATGATTTGATAAGATATTTCTCTTAAATACCATTGTAGACAATAGTCATTTCATAACTTTGCTCAAAAATATCTGAATTGGAGTTTTTTTTTTATCCACGATGAACTTAATGATTTTCTCTTAGAATTTTTTCCCCAGAGCCCTTTAAAAGCTTTCAACAGCAAATGTGTTCTCCTTTTTATTATAAATATACTTGACTAGATTGTTACCTCATCCTCATCTTCCTCTTCTTCTCCATCACTCTCAACAATCCATGCAGCTTGATAGTCTGATGTTCCTTTTGGTACCCTCTTGACGATGCGCTCCGGTTTTTCTTCTTTCAAGGCAGCTGGAGTAGGAACATGGAAAGAGTATAAGAAAGGGCATATTGTTATCCATATTTTGAATATACATGTACAGTCAAACCTGTCTATAGCGACCACCCAAGGGAAACACAAAAGTGGCCTTTGTAGACAGGTTCCTTTAGTACATGATTCAATGAGAAATCATTTTCAAGGGAAACAACAAATGTAGACAGGTGGTCACTAAAGCAGGTTTGACTGTATAATGTCTCCAAAAAGGGTTTGAATCATATAAATATAACTTAGAATGTAGAAGGAGCAGAGAACTGTATAAACCATTATTTTCACATGGGTTTTATTTACTCTCATCCTCGTCACAGATGGATGAGCAGAGTCAAAAGCTAGTATTCATAAAACAAACTAACTTTAGTCCAGGTTTAGACCCTAAGTGGGCAGATTAAGTCCACTGCTTCATGGTAAACCCAAGTATCAACCACTTCAACCTGTACACAAAAATACCATAACTATTTTACTTAAACCAACAAAAATCTTTTCATAATGAAATCAATTTCTCATTTTAATTTCATGACTACTTTCATTTTTCATTCTTTTTGTTACAGTATTGCATTAATTTGTGCAGACAATTAAAAGCTCTTGGCATTTGCACTCCACAAATCAGCAGGCCAACCAGTTCAACCAGCTTCAACTTACTCTTTCTTCATGAATGGGCAGAACCAAGGTTTCTGGTCATTTTGTCTCCCATACGTTACACTAAATTAACATTTAACGTGTCACTTCACCTGAAATTTTGCCTGATCTGAGCTCTAGTATGGCTATTACAAGAGGAGAGGGTCGTCAGTTTCCATGTGCATAAAACCATAATTCGCTGAGCCCAGACTTGGTGGAAATATCATTAATGGGTGTACAAGTAAGCACACAGCGAACCCGTAATCCTATACAAAGATAACCCCCTAGTCTCTCGGAGAGCCTTTGGGTGAAGATAATGACTTTACTGTCCGAGGGAATAAGTGAAAAATGCAATTACCTTACATACGGCTTGTTTGTCATAAAACTGAAGGCTAATCCTGGTGATTGACAACAGCTTTTATCTGGGTATACACCCGAATGGTTTAGAATTCCCCATGAGGGCCCACTACTATGTGTCTATAAGCAATGATCACACATACTAAAATCTTAAATGTGGTCAGTAGTATATAATATAATATTCCGCTTTCATATAGCGCCCAATACATTGATACAACGATTTGTCTAAGCGCTTTACAGATATATTATTACCCCGGTCATCGAATTCAGGCTTACCCGCACGCAATGTATGCACATTCTCCACTCCCTAAAGAGCATTCCGGCCGGTCGCCATTTTACAAGCACACACTTGCTCATCCAACCACATTAACTTTCGCATCCTACCGGGTACCCATCTAATACCTGGGTGGAGAGTGGCAAATGTAGATTACCGTCTTCCCAAAGGACATTAGTGCTGCGGCGGGACTCAAACCTGTACCTTGTGATCTGCAGTCGGCTGACTTATCCACTAGACCACAACACCTCTACACCTTAGTAATGAATGGGACAAAATAGCTTGGACTTGCCCGAATACAAGGCTGTACTTTTTCTTACCTTCAGCTTCAGCTAGTTCCTCTTCAGTCGGCCATGTTTGTTCTCCCTCCATGGGATCAGGTACGGCCTCTGATTGCAGTGATTCTTGACTGTGAGGGTCAACGACCTCAAGTAGCTTTGAACCTTCCTCCATGGTCTCATTTTCATCATCCTCCTGAAAAATAGAACCACCAGGAGCAGCAATAGCAGTTACCTTTATAGCTCTCACAATACCGTTATTTTCAAGCAAATATGAATTTATTGTATCTGAATATAAGTTTATTGTCTGAAATTCTGAATATAAATTAATTGTATGTAAATATGAATGTATTGTATCTGACATCTAGCTCTAAATTTTCAAAATTTTCAAGAAATCAATTGTAACATCATAACAATTCAAATTGCCATGCATTTTTATTAAGGATAACAATTTAGTTGGAAGTTATGCTACGGTCACAAAAGTTTGTACAAGCAATAATTTTGTACGTATCTCCCTGTTTTTCCATTGTCTTCCCAAATTTTCAGTGTCTGAAAATCGTTTGAACGTCGTTCGTAGCAGTTCATAATGGAATTTGTGACCAAGGCTTTAATTAACACAACCAGTTCGAGTTCATGTTCATTCATACATTAATTTAATTCTATCAAACAAGATGTCAAATTTCAAGTCAACTGATAGACTTACCACAGCCATGCCATCCTCGGCTTTCTTGCCCTTTCTCCTCACGTTCTTTGGGTTCAAAGGGCAAGGGTCAGAGGGAGCTTCAATGCAATTCATCTGAAATTCTCCAAAGCCAGGCAGGTGAACGAGACCGTTGACAGACAGGCATGATCCTCTCAGGAAACCAGTCACTTTAAGAGTTCCTTTACCATCCTGTGTTCCACAGTGGGTTGAAAGAGGTTCAGCATTAGAAATTGATAGTGGCTAATTGACACTGTAGATAGTTGCACTCATCTATTCAATTCTCTACCAACTCTAAATATCTACTCCTAATAACAACTTATTTTAGGTACGTCATCCAAACGTACAGAGCTCATAAACAGAAGAAAAACAGAACTTTTTGACAGGAAATTTTCACTGGTGAAAGCTTTAACTGTATCAATGTGTTTACACAAGATATTGTCATGGGGCATATCACGCACTGGAACTATTCTATGCATGCCTGAAAGAATACCTAAGCATAATTAGAGACGTTCAGGGTTCTCACAAAACCCCTCAAATATGACCTAGACGATGTCGTTGCCATAGTTAACCTTGGAAGTGTAGAAGATATATAAAGCATACCTCATTTTTGTTGGGTTCAAAAGTCACATCATCTGCCAACACATGAGGTCGTAGGTCACGCCACTTTATAGTATTGAGTTTCTGCTCTGCTAGGTGTCGAAGTAGTAAGATACTCTCCTGTTCGGTGTCCACTGTATATAGCTTGCCATTCGGGAATCTGAAATTGGGGGATTAGAATTGTCAATAGTCCATGCAGGCACACTTACAGACATTCAATTCAATTCAATTTTGTTAGGTCATATGACAATACTCAAATTCACAAATGAAATATTGCATTTAACTCTGTAAAACTACTAATAATTAAATTCATGTACACCACAAGCGTGGCACACATCTGGCTTGAAATTAGATTACATAGTTTCTTGTACTGACATCTTTATGCTTCAATACACCAATATTAATCAATTAGTTTATGCCACACCAGAGCTTTACCAATAATCCAGTTTACTTAATATATCTTAGATGCTGCTTGTAAGTGTCGGCTTGCATGGTGATGTAGATATACAGTAGGTTTGCGGTTGCACCATGTGTGTGAGAGAGAGAGAGGTATGAGGAGTCCTGAACAGGACTCTGACTCGGTAATCTTTCTTGGAGGAGTGTAGTCCTGAAAAGGACTGTTTGTTATCTTTCTTGGCATATAGTTCTCAGGAGAACTATAGCGCTTGGAGAGGATGAGTGGCTCGACGTTTCGAACAGGTTGACTATCCGTCGTCAGGAGTGGGGAATAGCTGGCGTGCGTGAGCTTAAGTCACCGGTGTGCGGATGTCAGGGAAAAATAGGTGACCGTATGTCCGCTTGAGTCATCGGGGAGTGGGCATGGATGGTCGGCTGGTAATTCGTCTGACTATCCGTCTGGGCTGGAGTTTCCGGGTTGCGGACTTAGGAGAGTTTTGAGTCGATGAGTGGGGTGTGTTGTCGGCGAGACGCTGTGTGTGTCCCCAAACGTAGGCGGCGTTGTAGTCTGTTGTCGTCTGCTGTGCAGTGTAGCTGCGAGGCTGGCGGCTGCTTTGAGGGTTCGGCGGGTGGCGGTGGTTGATGTACGGGTGTCTGTCGGGGTGGTGACTCAGGACTACACTCCTCCAAGAAAGATTACCGAGTCAGAGTCCTGTTCAGGACTCCTCATACCTCTCTCTCTCTCACACACATGGTGCAACCGCAAACCTACTGTATATTAATATATCTTGTGTTTCAAATATAATAACTGGAACCAGCTATAATCACACTTTACTTTTTACAAATTTTAATGTTAGGATATCAAATCAATTGCAACTTTAAATACAACCATACTGTCAAATGTCAAAATAATTGTTACTTTTCCAATACTCATTTGTAACACAAACAAGATCTCATCATCAGATTATGCTATATCTTTCTTTAAAAATAAACAATTTATGAAATATGTTCAATGACTTACCTCCTTTCTATTTGCTTTAGTAATGTTTTCTTCACATCATTTCTCTTCTTAATTGGTACATCACTCATCCCCTGTTTGGTAAAAATGCACCAATAATTAAGATGTGACCAAAAAAAGATAAAAGATATTATAGGCATCGTTTAACAATGTTAAATCTGAGATGCATGGCCTTACGTGTTATCAGTGTCTGTGATATGGTGTAATATTGAAGCCCTAGAAAAATTGCGCATCAAAATGATCATGAAGTGCCTCAAAAAAAGTAAAATTCTTTTAGTGACCGGTTTTACCATGCTCATTTCTCCCATTAGACTGTAGTGATATAAAAACCGTTAGGAAAATGAATTTTTAAATTTCCGTGTCCAATCATAAATATCTTAATAATAAGACAGCCGATCGGCTTGTAAAAGTCTTGGGGTTCCTGATTGACCTAAAGGTTTATAATTATCATTGCAGCATGAGCTAAATCCAGGATTTTGTTTCAGAATCTGAGACAAAGTTACCCAATCCCTTTTAGGAATGCATGTATCATATCATTAAATTTCCAATACAATCTCAAGCTGATAAGCAGATTAAAAGAGATACCATGTATACGTTCCTATACAAAGCAAGAAGCAAAATACAAAGTTACCAAATGCTAACAATCATTTCAGGACTTTCCCTCATAACAAAATATAATCCCAAAAACATATTTCTGTCAGTTTGACAAAATTGTGTGAGAGTGATCTTTTTTATTCGGGCGCACTTTAGACTTCTACATGACTTTGGCAGACACTGATGGAAAACAGAATACTTGTCTTAAAGGTAAAGACCAGTTCTGGTCATGCGATTGCATTGTGAAAGAAACGTGGAATCGATCAGAAAAGGTTGATCATCTAGCATATAGATATTGGTGTGTACTGCAAGGTTCTGGAATCATCAAAATGATAAGAAATTTGGCCCAGCCCAGTCTTGGTAAAGTTACAAGCACTTTACACAGAAAGATGTATATGGGACTATGCGACACATGCGCGATATCTATCAAATATATTAATTAGTAGGCTGTTTCCCGGCAAAGTTTGTATCATCACGTATTAGTCAAAACATATTCTTTCACATGATTGGTAATAACAGCTTCCATTTCATTTTTTGAGAGGGGGGGGGGGGGCATTTCCAAAACTGGTATATACCTTTTAAGGATATCAAGCAGCCATTAGCCATTAGATATCATTAGAAATCTACATCAAATAAAGATAAGAAGCTGGAAAAAGGATGTCAGATAGACAATGCAATGTAATTCAAAATCACGAACATACCTTTGTAGCAAATGTCACAGAAGGCAAAGCTTGCGAAAACAGGCATGACAGACAGAGGTTTCCCCACTCGTCCCAGCATTCAGTGGGGTCAACCAGACAAAGCACTGAGTCAGCAGCCTTAGCTGTATCCAAGATGGCCGACAAGTTGGTGGAGGGTACAACTATGGTGAATCTCTTCTTGAAGCGAGGTAAGCTACAAAAAAGTAAGAGTCGCATAAAAGATGAAGTTAATATGTGAATACAAAAATAGCCTCAATCAATGACTCAAAGTAGAAGGGTCATCAACTATTCACACCCAACACATTAGGTATGACAAGGTGGAAATGACTATGCTTTCAAACAAAAAATATAGGCTTTGAAATTTAAAGTAAGAGAAATATAAATCTGAAATGGATGTGTTTATAAACAAATATACAAATAAAGCTCACACTGTTGGATTTCTTTTCAGCCGTTGGCTCACCAAACCTATTCCCAAATTAAAGACTGAAGTTCGTGAAAGAATAACTGGCACTGAATATTGAAGAGCGAAGTGCAATTTTTGGATGTATTTCTCAATCCCAATCATTGGTACAAACCTTATATCAAATGAAGTCATCAAAATGATATAGGCATTTTATATGTAAGACGAGTTACTATCAAATCTTGAAGATATACCTAAAAGATTGATATTAATTGGTAAACAAAGTCCAAATCCAAATATGATAGTTGCTGTATGTCAAATAAACCTTTAGAATAAAGAGGGAAATATATAAAATCCTACCAAATTTACATTTGTTCTACATCTTACCAAATGTGCAGGAGATTACTACTGTTGCCTGGATACTCCACTGCATCACTGTCTGCTGCCCTCAAGTAGCCGAGAATTTGATCAACGTTAATGGTTCCATGAAGGGGAATCACCATCTGCAATAAAGGGGTGGAATTAATGAGAAGGTTGCTAATTTGTATAATTTATTTCTGGATATCTTGGAACCAGACAAAGGGAATTTTTAAAGTAGTAGTAGAGACAACCCAAGCCCTACCCTAATTGTATGCAAAACATGGTGTCTAAATTAGCGACCTTTGCTACATTACATTAGTGGCTATTTTTAGAAGCATATGCCTCTCCTATAGATTAATAACACCTACTGAACCAGACAGTCGTGTGTTTTAGACAGAGGTATATATACCAGTGCCCTTCAGTAAGGCAGTTATCCTCAATTACCTGGTCCCGAGGGTACAATGCTAAAGCTAGAACTTTCCCTGAATGATTTTTAATCTTCTGAAAATTCAATTTGTTCCAGCCTTCAGCTGCTATTTAAGTGTATTTTTTTAATCAATAAACCAGCTCACATCAAATCAAATCTATTCAAACAGCTAAAGATTGTGGACCACACTTTCATGCCAAATGTTGTGTAGTTTCCCATATACTAATTTGTGTGTACAGTGCATGTGAATTTTAGTAAGACTGGGCCAATTTCTTATCATTTTGACGATTCCGAAACCTCAAGGTATATACTAATCATTTTGTGTTTTATGATTAACCTTTTCCAATAACTACTACAGTTTCCTTCGAAACTGCATGATCAGAACTCAACTTTATCTTTTAGAAAGGAAGTTTTATCTAATATTTCACAACTACTGGTGTTGCCTAACTTACCACTAAGTTTGGAGGTGCCTCTTGACCCCCTATCCTCTTCTGATTGAGAAGATCATCTCTTTTCTTTTTGCGAAGCTGGAGGGCCTGCAAAACAAAATAAAATTACTTAAAGGCTTGCAGGTTAATACACAAATGTATGTATTCACAGAAATATAGTGGGAGAAAGGTATTAAACCAAACTCAATGCTTTAGTGTAATTACAATTAAATGTATTTGGGAAAAACAAAATAACTTGTACACTATTTACATACACGCAATATCATAGAAGTATTGTTTAAAATGTTAACATTTTTATTAATTCACTTTTTCTAGTTTGTTTACATAAAAACGACAAATTTATTTTCAAAATATTTGAAATAGGCAAATTTAAAAAAGAATGGGCCCATCCTGACAGTGTAGATTTGGCTGGACTATTTTTACATATATTACAATAAAACAAAGATTATTCAAATTGATAATTGTTTATTAACTCCCTGACATTATAATGACTTCTCATTCAAACAGTTCCTATCAATGGAAGAAGCATTATTTACTTCATAAATTATATATAAAGATATTATTCCTGTCTTGCTTGAAGTTAATTTCTGATGATTATTAGACGTACCTTGTTTCTGCGACCAGCCTTGCTGAGCTCCTTTTTCCATTTCTTTGAAATGGCTTTGGCAGTTACTCTCCCTGGGAAATGGAGAAAAAAGGGTAACCATGACCATTCTAAAATGACTATCAAATTCTCAAGAAAGTGACAAAATTTACAAGTGCATATTTGAAGAAGTAATGATTTAGTAAGAGCGATATATCAAGCACTTCCATTTCTGTCGCTTGGCATCAAAGTTGTGTTTGTAATTGTATAAGTAAGTCTAGATCAAATATTGGTAAAGTCACTCTTGTCTAATCATCTATCTATTATCTAGTTCTTTATTCTGTTTCATTTCTTTGAAGACACAAGTGCAAATGTGCAAAACTGCCAAGTAAACATGATAAAAAGAAGATGTGCCCCCCATCTCGTGAAACGGAAGCAAATTTTGCTATTTTGTTCTCTCTTCCTTTCTTCAGTTCTTACATTCATCATTCATGATTCACGACATGTTTTCACTCTTTAAACTTTATTCAGTTTAGCTCTTTCTCTATGATCTTTATATTTTTCTCTCTCTTTCTCTGTTTCTTTTTCTTTCTTTCATTCTTTCTTCTTAAAAGTCTTAAAGAAATTATAAAATTTAAAAAATTAATCTGGTCATGATTTCTCAGAACTTTCAGTGTTTCACTGCACTCATACTGTCTCTGATCAAGTCCTAGAAAAGAGAAATACATAGGAACCCCTAAAAAAAGCAAGAACAAAACAATTACAACAAAATGAACAACAACAAAGTATCTTTAAACGGATCCGGGCTAATTCGGACCCGGGGACAACTCGGCCCAGCTGCAAAAACTGTCATTTTTTGTCATTTTACCCTAACTCTAACCCTACCTCTAACCCTAACCCTAACCCTGACCCTGACCCTAACCCTAACCCTAAACCTAAACATGGAAAAAATGACCGTTTTTGCATCTGGGCCGAGTTGTCCCCTGGTCCGAGTTAGCCCGACTCCCTTTAAACATTACAACTATAAGTTACCACACTTATCTGTATGTGTGGGACTGGGTTCATGTCACCGGAAATCAGAGTCTCAGATTCACCACGTAAAATGTAATATTTCGCAAACAATATTACCACATAATGTCATTCTAGTAACTTACCTTTTAATTCGACGTCAATTTTTCCTTTACTGCGATGCCGTCCAGTTTTATGCCCTTTATTTTGCTGTTTTAAAGGGCCCGGTTTGTGCGATGTTTTGGCCATTTTGCACGTGTATTACTTATTCTTAGACCAAGACTTATTCGTATTTTTTGAAACTTCATTGATTTAGCCTCACTTCCAGAAGGAACGATTAAAAATGAAATCTGCTTATATGGGGGGGGGGGGGGGGGTCATGATTGTCATTAAGCCAACCACAATGATCATATGACCATAGAGGTGGCAGATCCGGGTTCTCCGACGGGGTCATCCGCATGTACAGAAAGAGGAAAAAAACAGATGAGAATTAAAACCATAAAAGGTCATATAGGTCTATATACCTTTGCATTATAATTTTGCCTTTGTTGGAGTAAATTGATATGCTGCAATTTACATTTTTACTTGCAGTTGATTGATGTTTTCATCCCCTTTCTCTCTTTCTCCACCCCCCCCCCCCCCCCCCCTTCATGCGGACTATCCCAAATCTAGATTTTATATGTACATCCGATGCGAGGAATGCACCAATTTCCGAGTATAGGGCCTACACATGTAACTTATTTAATTCGAGATTGGACCCAAAACTATGTCTAACCTTCCTATAAAACCAAATTATAACCATAACCGTGACTTTACAGTGTGTCGCAGAAAAAACGAAACCGAGAATTATTGATGTTTCATCAATTTATACAGTAGGCTCTCAGTGCATGCCGGAGAGGGGGGGGGGGGGGGGGTGGATTGGGAAGTCCTGAAAAGGGCTCTCGGTAATAATTTCTTTCTTGAGTGTGCGCAGTCACGATTTCGGATTATAATTAATAAATGACACGCGTTTGTAAAGCTTAGATCGGGGCTTAGATCCCCTTCTTTCATTTGATGCAACTCATATGATGCATATTTCATGCATGAGTGCATGATTAAAAATAATTTGAAGAAAGGATACCAAAAAAGTCATTTGGCGAACGGTACCTGAATTTCAAAGAGAAAATCACATTTCCAGAAAGTCCATTTCTGCCCTTACATATACGATTCCTCAATCAGGAAAAATGAGCCAGGAATAACAAAGTTCTGTTTGTTTAAAGTAAAGCTTGCATGCATTTCCATAATTTTATCAAACGCATCAGTTCCACCGGCTGCCTGGCACAAACTACAAAAAAGACTCTACTCTGTTTGTTGCTACGTCAAACAGCCAGTGACAACGAATTTGTTTAATAAAATTATTTTAATACCATTATTGTGTTTTCCCAATTTGAAGCCTCTACCCATCATGCAACCTTACTCTGATCTCATTCCTCCTCATCACCCCACCTTCTTTTCTGTCTCTCTCTCTCTCACCTTCCCTTCCCTTCCCTCTCGCCTTCTCTCTCACTCTCTAATCCTCCCACTGTTCCTTGAAAATTAGCCACACCCAAATTATGAAACACTACACAAATACAATGCAGAAAAACAAAACAAAAAACATGAGAATATGGTATGTACAATATATACATCATGACTTTATCTCGTTCAAATTTCATTTCATGTAAACAGCAAAATTACAATTACAACAGGAATGCAAAGAAAACAAACAACAATTACAGTATACATATAAACAAACTATCATCTACAGGTTTTTTGATAAGATACTTTAAATGTTTTCCCATCCTATTCCTATAAGAAAATTATAAAAGTATAAGAAAATTTCATTAAAAACAATCAGGTATATTCAGTTTATTCTACTGGCATGTTAAGTTGGGGCATCTTGTGAAAACATACAGCCCATGATTTCTCTCATCCAAAGTACACCAGCTGAGTAAAAGTGGGTGTTAAGAGTTATCATCTACTGGCTGAACTGCACATATAACAGAGTTTAAATTATGATACTCTAGATATGGCCAAATACAATATAAAACAACTTTTAATCTCAATTTTCAGTTGAATGATAATTGTTCTTTAAAAAAATCACAATAATCCAGGTAAATGTTGGTTACTGCTCCAGTCTTTGATTTCTTTCTACAATAAATATGCACCATTCTCAATTTTTCCCAATGAAACATGATGTAACATTTCGGTTTAGCTATTTGCCTCATGTTTCAGAATGATATTCTGTGTGAAATTAATCCATAGTGTAAACCCATATCAAACGCTGCCATTGTATATTGTAATTAACAGTGTATTAACCGCACCTTTTTGCCGCCGAAAAAGATTCAAAGTCGGGGGTGCGGTTTATACACGGTACACCAACAAAAAACAAAAACAAAAAAATTAAAGTTTTAATTTATGCCCCTCCACCTGGCGCTATGCCTGGCAATGTCTCCCTGCTCAGTAATCGGTGTGTTGACTCACCACTCAGAAACTAGAACAACCCTCAAATTTGTCTGTCATCTTGGTTTTGAAAGTAATCTTTCTGATAGATTTCAATATGTAGTTGATAATAATAATTCCTCCAATTTTTCTTCTATTACACGGCGTACCACAAGGTTCTATCCTAGGTCCTCTACTGTTTTTTAAGTCGGCAGAAAAAAAGAGGGGTGCAGTTAATACACGAGGGCGGTTTATACACCGTTAATTACGGTACATCATGGAATTAACCTGAGACTCATGAGTGAACTAGAATTAGTTGAAAAATTTGTCAAGTGCGACATTTTTTTGTTGATGCTAAAAATGTCGAATAGATCATTAATCAAAATCATAACTGATTCAAAGAATTAAAAAATGACTTTCAACTTGAGCATGATTCCACCTCAAAGTGCATTGCCTCATATATGATATACTACGGTATACAAATTCCTTTGGACTTTCCATCTAAAATGATGTTCATGACAACAAAAAACCTTTGTGAAAGTATCAACATGTCTTTGTTTCTCAAAGAGGTGATGATTAAGCATCAATATCTCACATGAATAAAGAGACAAAAGAATTGAAGCTAGACTATATACAATCAAATAGTAATCTGTTCTAAGCGTGCAAACAATGGATGTTAATGGAGTTGTCCCAAAACTAAGAGCCCTTACTAAAAATGAAAATTCCAAATCTATTATAAGAACATAGCTTTAACAATTATAAATATTGCATCAAGATCAAAGCTTCCCAAAACTGGGCAAAATTGAGTTTCCAGAGGTTTACCTGACATACAAGTACAAGCAAAAGCAGGGTACCTTAACTAGCATCCCTTTCCTTATGCCTTTCTGCCTAGTGCACAACAAAATTGTGTATTCTAGCTATTAACCCATCCAACTCCGAAAGAGATAAATGCCTGCTAATCCATGTAGGTAAAAATACAATATCTGGGTAGACTTTATATGTGTATACAAAATACAGTCTGAGATGTGAATCTGACAGCTAACTGCGTTCAAGGTGTTGGTCCGACTTGTGATGATGATCAAATTGGCAGCACACCACCAATCAATCAAGGATCACGTAAAGGTCATTGGTATCTGGAAAAGAAAAGGCAAAAATCAACTAGAAATATTGCAATCTGTATTGCCGCGCAATGCGAATGTATCCCCCGGCAGTGGCAGTGATTTTGTGTCATCCTTATGTTCGAAGGAGGGATAAAGATCCCCTCTCCCCTCCCTGAAACAAAAAGATGACGTAGAGAAGGAATGATGCAGTTAGAGCGCACACAAAAATAAAATATGGCCTTTTAACCTATAAAAGACGGAACACTGGGGGCAGCATCACCAAAATGTATAGGTGTGTAGATTATACCAAGATACACCTCCATACAAAATTTGAAAGAAAACTATCAAGAAATGTGGCAGTTAGAGCGCACACAAGAATAAAATAATATGACGCGGCGGCGGCGTAACGCTGCTGAATCCAAAGTACCCCACCGGCATACTGCCGGGGGATACAATTACATCAACAGAATCAAACTTCCCACTATCTTTCTTTTTGCCATTCAGCAAAGGAGGAGCGCGGAAGGAGCTCAGAGGGAGGGTGGGAATCACGGCTGTAGAAACATGTGTGCTGCCCCTTCTACTCTCTCTGTCCCTCTCTTCCTCTTCTCTTTTTTCCCACTATCTTTCTTTTTGCCATTAAACAAAGGAGGAGCGCGGAAGGAGATCGGAGGGAGGGAGGGAGGGAATCACAGCTGTAAAAACATGTGTACTGCCCATTCTACTCTCTCTGTCCCTCTCTTCCACTCTCTTTTTTTCCTACTATCTTTCTTTTTGCCATTCAACGAAGGAGGAGCGTGGAAGGAGTTTAGACCTGTGTACTGACCTGTACTTGGGATGGATACTGCTGGTAGACTTGTGTTCCGGCCTGGTCTCCTGACATCAATTCAGTTGCTAAAAACAAAAGACAATAACAAATTATTTAATTTAATTCAATTCAATTTAAAATGATTAATTTATTTTAAAAACATTTCGCGGCATGAGAGCTGAATTGCGTTTTTTTTTTATACAGAGTATACATCAGTGACAAAGTAAAATTACACGTAAAACATATGCATGATAACATTATGGAAGTAAAATTGCATTTCTTTTTTACTCTTGACTCTCACACATACTTTCAAAAATTAAATACAAAGTACCTTCATTAAGTTCATTAGTTCTCCTTAGAACTAAGAACTATAAGCTATAAACTATAAGCTAAGAAAGATAACCAACAGTCCTTTTCAGGACTACAAACCCTCAAGAAAGATTACCGAGAGTCCTTTTCAGGACTCCTCATTCCTCCCTCTCTCACATGGTGCACCCGCAAGCCTACTGTATATTCATTAGTAATGACGATCAGATAGCCTAAGTCAACTCACCAAATGTATCAGCAGACATATCACCAAGTTCATCTTGCCTAGCTTGAGGGATGACTTTGTCTCCTTTCATTGACTGCAAGACGACAGATAAACAAACAGGTACATCAGTACTGGAGATGTAATTTGAATAGTGCTTGCCCCCCCCCCCCATACCTCACTAGCTAAAACACAACCTTACAAAAGATATGCAAGGAGTCGTTTGCAGCCTCCAATCTCAATGAAGTTTTTACATGCTGACTGCTATAATTAATTTCTTTTTTTGTGTACAATACTTCAAAAGTTAATGTATATAACATTTCATTTTCAAGCATCATCATAACTAATCTTTTGATGCAGAAAGGGGGGATTGCAATATATACAGAAAGTGACATCATTGCCTATATTTCTTCTTTTGTGAAAAATTAAATAATGAATAAACAACAACAGAGTTTGACTGCATGCCTTAATGAGCAAAATCTTACTGATATTGTACAAAGGAATGGTAGAGTAATAGGTACACCTCGTAAGGATCAAGAAAAAAACCATCGGATTTGACAATAATTTGTGCAAAAATTCACTTCCATGGTGTTGTTATTGATGTTGATGATGATGATGTTGATGATGATGACGTTGATGATGATGATGATGATGATGATAATGATGATGATAATGATGATAATGATGATGATGATGATGATGATGATGATGTTGATGATGATAATGATGATGATGATGTTGATGATGATGAAGATGATGTTGACGATGATGTTCGCGATGATGATAATGATGATGATGATGTTAAAGTTGAAAATTATGATGATTTGTAATGATGATGAGGATGAAGAGAATGTTGATGATGATCGTAGTGAAATAAATGATGACTCACCTCTCTGTATTTTTGGAGGTAGGATTTCAGTGGGTCCACGTAATTGTCAAATCCCAGATTTGACATGGCATACAGGATGTCTTCTCCGTTGATTGTCTTTCTCTTCTCCTGATGACACCTTTCACTGGCTCTACAAACAATCTTGATGTAAGGTAATAAGATTACAATTTACAAAACATTGCAAAACAATATTTTTTTAACAGTATAAAGAGAATGTTACAGAGGCATTCATGTGTAATAAACTGGAGAGTCTGTCTATGCACCTAACAAGGTAAATTGTGTACACCGGTAAATGTACTATGAAAGTACAATGTCATGCTTAAAATTCAACTACTTTGTCAAAGAAGAAGATAATGTGCAGCATAATAAATGGCACTTTTAAAAATTCAAACAGAAACAAAGTCAGGTTATTCTTTAAACTTAGTCATCATGACAAAATGAACTAAGCAAATAAAATGTTCCTTTGGCTGTGTACAGCGTGGCCATTTTTGACACTGCGCAGTATCCTTTGGTTGAAAATTTATAAATTTGGTACAAAAATATGTGTAAGACTCTAGGCAATGAAGTCATGAAAGCTTGCGGCGCAAAATGTAATATTATTACCGGTATATGCATTGCAGTGCCCGGCAATGTGAATGACTGGTATGAAAAGATTACTTGACTACCGGTAATCAATTAAAATGTTCTTTTGGCTGTGCACAGCGTGGCCATTTTTGATGCTTTGGCTTCACAATCGTGCCAAAAAGTTTAATAGCATCTTCAACAGTTTCCAAGTTGAATAACCCTTTCCCACTTTAGAAGAGTGGTAAACCAGCACATAAAACCAAATGTACTATTAAAAACTTCTAGTTGGCAGGCAAAGAGAGTTTGAAGAAGAAGAGAAAAAACATTAATAAGTTAGAACCATGCATGATAAATCTATCATCATCAACTGCAATCACTACCTAATTATGTATTTAAAAAGGATACTCGCTTGTGATAAAGCTGATGAACTCTGATACACATTCTTGAACACATTCTTTAGCTTCCTTGGAAATCTGAAGATAGAAAAAAACCAGGAGAGAACGATTGTATTTTTTTTCTACAAGAGGAAAGAAAATAATTGTTGATGTCATCATGTGTCATTCCACACATTTCTGTCAGTACAGACAAGTCTTAATAAATTTGCTACATCATTTACTGGCTTTATATTAGAACACATACCTTCTAGGACAAAACCACACTGAACTATGCCATTTATTTCTGTTCAGAGTACCTGGTACCACAACTTTTGCAAAGAACGGCTTTAAAATGAAGATCCAGATTGACTGGTAAACTGCAAACTTGTTTAGAAATAAGAAAACATGCTGTTCCTATCAGCAGATTTATCATAACTTGACATTTCTGCTTGTTTTGTTCATTTCTTTCCTGCTTTTAAAGCTTTGGCTTTCCGTTTTAAGTTGTTTACTCTGATGAATGTAAGACACAGAGCAGCTTGTGTGTCTTTGTATTGAGGGTGGACTGGCAGCATACGTGAGGGGGGGGGGAGCAGCACAATTCTTACAAGGTGAATGAAATACTAATTAACAAGACCATTGATTATGATGAGCTTCTGATGGGGCCCTATCCTCCACTTTTGCAGGCTCCCTTTTCCTCTCACTTTCTCTTTCTTTTTCCATGTTTTGTTCTCGGCATTCATTGGTAAGTTTACTGCAACAAAATCTTTAATAGCACCTTAAAGGTAAAGACCAGTTTTGGAAACGCCCTCCTCTCAAAAAATGAAATGGAAGCTCTTATTACCAATCATGTGAAAGAATATGTTTTGACTGATACGTGATCATGCTGAGAAACCGCCTACTAATTGATATATTTGGTAAATTAGTTAATCTATTGGGATGTGATAGATATAACGCACGTGTAGGCACGTGTGCGTATAGTCCCATATACAACCATGATCAACCTTTCTGATCGATTCCACAACGTTTCTTTCACAATGCGATTGCATGAACAGAATTGGTCTTTATCTTTAATAGCAGCTGAATAAACTCACCTTTCCTGATTTAGGGATGCCATCTTTCATGATACGAGCGACATTAGCAATGGGTAGAAACCTGTCCTGTTCTCTCAGAGGTGAACAAGCTCCTTTCTCTTCTAAAGGCCCTTCATCATCTGCTACTCCCGGCAAGCTGTCATCTAAAGACAACAGAGGGGGATCGAAATGAAATTCTCATTGCGATGCCATCTTTCGTAATACAGACAAACTGGTTCCCATTCCGGAAACCATTATAGATTTACAGTTAGCAAGCCAGACCAGAACAGGATTATAAGATTTTCAACTACAGCACTAGTATAAACAAATATTTGCTTCCTAAATGGAGATGATTTTCATAAGTCTTTCAAAATTCCTTAATTTGCTCTTACTACAAACTGTAACAGGGATCAATGCCTTCTAAAGTATAGGACAATTTGGATATTCATGAATTCAATTGTGATGTGAACTATAATAGCAGTTAAGTAGAAACCGAAGAAATCTCACTACGGTATATTATTTAGAAGTGCACTGCATTTCTCTTACACACAAGAACTGTCAGTGTTTTTCTTCTTCTAAATAGGTGCCTATATTCTGGAATGGTGTATATAAGGTCCCCCCTCCCACCCTACCAATACACTAAAGATTGCTTGAACATTAAAAGAGGTGTCTTTTTTTCTTCTCTCTGTCATTGTTCAGTAGTTGATATATCCATTCAGGAAAAACAATATTCAAAATGCCAAGTTCATTTATTTCCTAACCTTTAACTATAAAGTATAGAATCTTTCAAACAACGTTTAAAATTAAATTGAACTATATAAAGGTCTCAACGAGTACATGTCATGTATACACACCTGCAGAAGTTTGCCCATATAAGCCGCTAGTAAGAAATTGATCATTGGACATACTCAGCACTTGTCCATCGCCTTGTTCTGTTGTCTCCATTTCCTTTTAAGTGCAACAGGAGGAAGAAACAAATTATTACTTACACTGTTCATACATTTCAGAGCCTGAACATGATTTCAGTGAATGTAAGTGTTTGGTTTGGTTTGATGATTTGTTTTAACCTGACTGCTAAGAAAGCATGTGTATGACTATTTGCTGTAATGATGACACAAAGTTTTACAGAGTGAGAAATCATGGATCAAAATCATCACACGTGTAATTCCTACAACAGAATTACAAATACCGGTAGGCCTACAGATTAGAGGCTTGTTCAGATATGACGAGGTAAACCGCGAATGAATGGCAATTAACTGCGCACAACAGATAAGATATAAGATACAATATTTAGAAATGTTAAGCATATTACACTTTACGTCATCATTTTTTTTTTTTTAATCGCTGTGGTTTTGTTACCTCATATCTGACAATTAAGCCAAGTGTAATCTACTAATTACTATCTAGACTATAGTAATATTCTGATATTACATCAATTTCATTTATTTGACAATGCAGATAAGCAATACATTTTCGCAAGTAGGTCTAGACCTAGATCTAGACCCTATTCTGGATTTTTTTTTTTTTAAACACAAACTGAAAAAGCTGTAAAAGTAAAACTGTTACTAATGTTAGATTTTACACTGATGAGACAATACAAGGTGAAAATACAAAATGTAGACACAGCCACGTCCTTGGTATTGGCTGGGATGATACTAGACCGAAAATTTCGGTCTCTTTCGTTCTGATTTGGGTAGGGTCGGCTCCTCTCTTTAGAGATTTGGGAAGGGTAAGGGTGGGCTTCTCTCTTTAGAGAGGAGCCGACCCTACCCAAATCAGAGGCTAACTAACGAAAGAGACAGACATTTTCGGTCTAGGATGATACATCCCCCAGCAGTGGACCAGCGAATCACAGACGCAGTTTTCAAGCCAGGAATTATTTACGACTCGACCAACTATCACGACACGAATTAGAACCAGACTAGGCGTAACTAGTCAAATCTGACTGCATGAGCGTAATAAATATAACCAACAACAACAACAACGTCCTTGATATTGATTTCAAGAAATTATTAATTAGCCCAAGACAAAGTTAGACAAGCAACAAAGCATGATCTAGTATTATTGGCTTGCCTTGGATATTTTAATCTTTATTTATTGGATAAAGCTATTGTTGTATCTTTCTCACTCTTATTAGGCCTAAAGTAGGCTAGACTAATAATGAATTTAACAACATAGTCTAGATCTTGATTTAAAGTTGTTCCCGTTTTCAATTCCACCCATGGGAAAATATTAAACTCATATCACCACAGCACAGGACTAGCACAGCTCACATGCACAGGCACTGCACTATACACACGCAAACACATAACATGCTCGTCTGTAATGTACAACGGCACTGCATGCAGTGAGCATAGCGAAAACATCAGATTTGTCGGCCAGGTACACCGGTGCCGCGCTGGTACTTATTCGTTGTAAATTTAGCAAGAGATATCAACATATTGGCTATTAAATAACAAGACTTTCCATAAAAACACAAATGTATACTCGAATTACGAGCTCCATCCAAGAATGACTAACCATTGGCCGAATGTTGGTGCCAGAATGTTCAATAGGGCTGTGGTTGGTCAAATAATTCGACGGCTTTGCTCCTCGACGAACCAGTAAAATTACACGGAATAAAGGAAGAACGCTGGTTGGGCGATCGCGCTCAGCTCATGCTCAATGTACACATCGATATTGATGCACCAATTACTCGAATTAGCCCCCCCCCCCCCCCCCCCCCGAAGACTATTCGATAATTTTATTCAACAGTTTTATGATTTTATAGTGAAATGCAATTTTACCCATGTTACATTCATCAGTATACAGCGAAGAAAAGCAGTAAGTTCTGTTGATAAATCAAAGAAAGCAGTGAATAAGGATAGTTTTTTTCTTAAGGGGGGGGGGGGGGGGCCTCAAATAGAATGTCTTTGGATGAGTGGATACCGATCGCATAGGGGTAACACTTTTACCCCTCCCTGAGCACTGACTCTCCTATAGATCTACATGTATGCAGGGTATGTGAAACACCTCCCTGATGTATGTATGTACGTCTTTAAAAAAAAAATACTAACACAGATAATTCAAGCATAGGCATAAGTCCATGGTTCAAGGCAGGGGAGGGACTGCTGTTGCCATGGTACGAATATATTGAGATTTCACTTGGCGAAGAATCTCCACCCATCTAAAAAAAAATTATATATCCGCCAGTGAGATAGTGATCAGCTTATGTTGCCTGGGCATCAAAGTGGGATTTTTTTATGGGGCAAAATGTTTATAAATTTCAGTATTTCTGTATTGTTTAGGATGATTATGCAGGCCCCCAAGTATATAACAATATTTCAACTATACTGATGGGCCTGACCCAGTTGAAATAATACCAAATAAAAAAGATAATTTATCTCAATTTTGCTGAGTAGGCCCTATAATGTATAGGACCTACTCGGCAAAATCGGAGACCTTTTCACAATTTTTTCGGGTGACATTGCATGGAACTTATGAGAATGGGAAATGGACACTTATTGCAAAGGAAAATGGTAACTTGTCTAAGGAAAAGGGGCACTTATCATAGGTGAAAAGTAATAGGGGCACTTTCAAAAGTAAAATGGGTACTTTTCCTATGTAACTGAAAGGGGCACTTCTTACGAAGTTATAGGGGCACTTTTGGGGTACTTGAAAGCACTTTGCCCCCCCTTACCCGGGAGCACCGCCTCTGCTACTGCCCGTTTTGCAGCCAACTTCAAGTTCTGTAGAATTTTGCAGGAATTATGAATATGGCATGTATGTCCTATAGACCTGTGAAATTTAAACATTATAGTAGTGTGTCCTAGTCCGTCCTAGTATTCAAATTATGCAAGGAAACTCGTTCACCTTCTAGACTTCACTGTCAGACACTATTGAGTTACTGACTGACATCTTTTTTCTTTGGTAATAACATACATAAGAGCTGTTAAATATGAGCATTTGTCTACTACTTGTAGGCCTAATGGCCAAAATCAAACTGATTGAATCTTTGTGCAGCACAAAACGTATGACCATTCACTACAAAGGTCTGAAAATCAGACTATGTACAATTCGACAACTAGGCGTTGTGGCGTGCGCCTAATCCAGCTACAATGGAAGTTACAAACTGATTCAGCCGAGAACACAGGTTCGAAACCGAGTCACGTCTTTCGGATGGTGACGCTAAAAGTCGGTCCCCAGACGTAAATAATCATATCTGATTGATACACGTCTGTAAAAACCCAAATACACACACACACACACACACACACACACACTATTAACTGTCGTTATTTTCCCACTAAAAGCCATTTTCAAGCCCTTTCGTTTTTAAGGGAAAGTTCTAGATTTGTCTTTCATGCCATTGGAATTTGACCTTTTTTTCTTCATTTTTTGGCTTGCAAATTAGGGACATAATATAGTACCATGCCTAGTCTAGTATTATTAAACCAAGATGAAGCATAAACTAGAAATGCAATCGTGTCACAACGATGTGCGTGCAATGACGCCGTGTTTCTACGTGTCGAACGAAAGAGCTTCTCTCGGACTATCCAGAGCAATTTGCACGAAGTCTTTAGCTTCTGTAATATTGGAGACAGGTAGGGCGAAAGAAAGGCCTCAATAGTGACCTTGATGGGATGGTAGTGACTATATATGCCTACGATGTTTGAAAGTAATTGGGATAGGGGAAACAACCTAGAAAGGGCTCGCAAGCACTGCGTGCAAAAACAAATGGGATTAGTTGCATGTTCGTCATTGCAATCAAGATCGTTCTAGGGGTCAAAAGCGTGAACCCGATTTGCCCCATAGACAATGCGTGTAATGCATGGGCGGAAAACGTAGAGGATCTGTATTATGACCGGAGTTAAATTGTTTTTTTCTCTCTCTCTTTATGTCTCTTCATGGGCCGTATATGGTATCATTGGAAAGAGATTTTCATGGTCGTTATTGTAAACTACTCTTTTTTTTTTCTATGATAATCCTATCGAAACATGTGATGTAAAATAGATTTAAAGGACAAAATGGCGTCTTAAATGGCCCCCTTGACCAATTTCAAAAATCCGGCCACGAGGTGCCCTGCGTATTGCATCTCGGAATGTCATTGCAAATTTTCAAGGAAAAAAAAGGATGTTTGGGGGGCGAAAAGTAGTCTGAAAAAAATGACGTCATGGCCGATAAGTGTTATAATCGGGCGGAATTCGTATAGTGACCCTTGTTCAAATGCGATTTACTCACAATTTTCTGTGTAAACATATACCATACTTGGTATCATTCGAAAGGGCACTTCATTGCAGTCAATTTGACACCATTGTCATTTGCGCACAATGTACTGCACTCATTAAAGGCGCTATTACGTAATGCATAGCAAATTCATCATTTTTGGCGATAACTTTGCGCTGACGTTATTAAATTTTACTAAAATTGGCAGACAGTTGTCACGTATATGGATACATGTGTCTGCTAAGTTTCATTGACGTACGTAAAAAGATCGCCATTTTAGAGCAAGTTGAAGTTATTTCTCAATTTTCTTGAAAACTCCATATTTATAGGGCATTTTTCGCAAAGTCGGTCAGTGTTAGGGTATATAATTTTGTATATGGCTTGAAAGGGCATATCTTCAAGTATCTAAATCCAAAAAAGGGTACGGATCTGCCAAGCCATAATGGAGATACGGCCACAGAAAGAAAGCCAATTCCCAGAACTTTAGAGGGCGCTATTTATGTTTTACAGAGCCATTGGAGCGTGAAATATGGCATGGCTATGTGCAATTATAAGCCATACATACTGTGAGATTTTAATACAAAACGGACATTATATGAGAAAGTTATGGCAGTTTTAGATTATTTAGGGGTCAATTTTTCAAGAATTTGAGAGACTGTTGACGGAGACGGTTTCAGATTTGAATTTTGAGTATGAAGATGGCATTTTGAAGGGCAAGTTATGAATCGCAGATTAAAGAACATCTCTTAGACTATCTAGAGGAATATGTTAGAAGTTTGTAGGATCAAGGATAGTGGAGATAGGAAGGACGAAAGAAAGGCCTTAAAATGGACCAGAAACGGACAAAATGGCACCTGGACGGTTATGCATGAGTGATTTCGAAAATCGAAAAAGTAGGTGACCTTGATGAGATGCTAGAGACTATGCCTATGAAATTTGAAATGAAATGGACATGAGACTAGAAATGCAATCGTGTCACAACGATGTGCGTGCAATGACGCCATGTTTCTACGTGTCAAACGAAAGAGCTTCTCTCGGACCAGGGATATGTGAGTTTACTTACAAGCCCTGCTCGGACTATCCAGAGCAATTTGTACGAAGTCTGTAGCTTCTGTGATATTGGAGATAGGTAGGGCGAAAGAAAGGAATCAACAGTGACCTT
Organism: Strongylocentrotus droebachiensis; assembly: GCA_035222895.1. Classification (NCBI taxonomy): domain Eukaryota; kingdom Metazoa; phylum Echinodermata; class Echinoidea; order Camarodonta; family Strongylocentrotidae; genus Strongylocentrotus; species Strongylocentrotus droebachiensis. Next base: position 30,915 of record JAVYIG010011600.1, on the reverse strand, counting down.
GATGGGATGGTACTATGCCTACGAAGTTTGAAAGAAATTGGGATAGGGGAAAGAACCTAGAAAGGGCTCGCAAGCACTGCGTGCACAAACCAATGGGATTTGGTGCATGTTTGACATTGCAATCAAGTTCGTTCTGGGGGCCAAAAGCGTGAACCCGATATGCCCCATAGACAATGCGTGTAATGAATGGGCGGAAAACGTGCAGGATCTGTATTATGACCGGAGTTAAATTGTTTTTTCTCTCTCTCTTTACGTCTTTTTATGGGCCGTATTTGGTATCATTAGAAAGAGAATTTCATGGTTGTTATTGTAAACCACTCTCCTTTTTTCTATGATAATCCTATCGAAACACGTGATGTAAAATAGATTTATAGGACAAAATGGCGTCTTAAATGGCCCCCTTGACCAATTTCAAAAATCCGGCCAGGAGGTGCCCTGCGTATTGGAACTCGGCATGTCACTACAAATTTTCAAGGAAAAAGAAGGACGTTTAAGGGGCGAAAAACAGTCTGAAAAAATGACGTCATAGCCGAAACGTGTTAGGTTCGGGCGGAAACTCTGCGGAATTCGTGTAGTGATCTTTGTTCAAATGCGATTTACTCACAATTTTCTGTGTGAACATATATTATACTTGGTATCATTCGAAAGGGCACTTCATTGCGGTCAGTTTGACACCATTGTTAACTGCGCGCAATGTATTGCGCGTATTAAACGCGCTATTACGTAATCCATAGTAAATTCATCATTTTTGGCGATAACTTTGCGCTGACATAATCAAATTTTACCAAACTTGGTAAACAGTTGTCACGTATATGGATACATATGTCTGCCAAGTTTCATTGATGTAGGTATAACGATCGCCATTTTAGAGCAAGTTGAAGTTATTTCGGAATTTTCTTGAAAATGGCGAATTTGGAGGGCAATTTCTCAAATTTGGTCAGTGATAGGGTATATAATTTTGTATATGGCTGGAAAGGGCATATCTTCAAGTATCTAAATCCAAAAAAGGGTACGGGTTTGCCAAGCCATTATGGAGATACGGCCACAGACAGAAAGCCAATTCCCAGAACTTTAGAGGGCGCTATTTATGTTGTGCAAAGCCATTGGAGCGTGAAATTTGGCATGGCTATTTGCAATTATGAGATAAAGATACTGCGAAAAGATGAGACGGAACAGAATTTGTAAAAGAAAGTTATTGCAATTTTTAGATTTGTAGGGGTCCATTTTTCAAGAATTTTAGAGATTTTTGACGGAGTCGGTTTCAAATTTGAATTTTGAGTACGAAGATGGCATTTTGAAGGTCAGGTTATAGGTCGCAGATGAAAGAACATCTCTTAGACTATCTAGAGAAATTTGTTAGAAATGTGTAGGATCTAGGATAGTGGAGATAGGAAGGAAGATAGAAAGGCCTTAAAATGGACCAGAAACGGACAAAATGGCGCCTAGACGGTCACGCATGAGTGATTTCGAAAATCGAAGAATGTAGTGACCCGGATGAGATGCTAGAGATGATGCCTACGAAATTTGAAAGGAAAAGGACTTGATGAAAGTACCTAACTAGGAATAACAAACACTACGTGCAAAACGAATGGGATTTCCTGACGATAAGGATAAGGATAAGGAAAAGGAAAAGGAAAAGGAGAATATTAATGGGGCAGAATGTGAACGAAAACAAGGCAATGACGAAGGTCGTCATTGCAACTAGAAATGCAATCGTGTCACAACGATGTGCGTGCAATGACGCCGTGTTTCTACGTGTCGAACGAAAGAGCTTCTCTCGGACTATCCAGAGCAATGTGTACGAAGTCTTTAGCTTCTGTGATATTGGAGACAGGTAGGGCGAAAGAAAGGCCTCAATAGTGACCTTGATGGGATGGTAGTGACTATGCCTACGATGTTTGAAAGAAATTGGGATAGGGGAAAGAACCTAGAAAGGGCTCGCAAGCACTGCGTGCAAAAACAAATTGGATTAGTTGCATGTTCGTCATTTCAATCAAGATCGTTCTAGGGGTCAAAAGCGTGAACCCGATTTGCCCCATAGACAATGCGTGTAATGCATGGGTGGAAAACGTACAGGATCTGTATTATGACCGGAGTTAAATTGTTTTTTCTCTCTCTCTTTATGTCTCTTTATGGGCCGTATATGGTATCATTGGAAAGAAAATTTCATGGTCGTTATTGTAAACTACTCTCTTTTTTTCTATGATAATCCTATCGAAACATGTGATGTAAAATAGATTTAAAGGACAAAATGGCGTCTTAAATGGCCCCCTTGACTAATTTCAGAAATCCGGCCAGGAGGTGCCCTGCGTATTGCATCTCGGAATGTCATTGTAAATTTTCAAGGAAAAAAAAGGATGTTTAGGGGGCGAAAAGTAGTCTGAAAAAATGACGTCATGGCCGATAAAGTGTTATAATCGGGCAGAATTCGTAAGTGACCCTTGTTCAAATGCGATTTACTCACAATTTTCTGTGTAAACATATACCATACTTGGTATCATTCGAAAGGGCACTTCATTGCGGTCAGTTTGACACCTTTGTCATCTGCACGCAATGTACTGCACGCATTAAAGGCGCTATTACGTAATGCATAGCAAATTCATCATTTTTGGCGATAACTTTGCGCTGACGTTATTAAAATTTACTAAACTTGGCAGACAGTTGTCACGTATATGGATACATGTGTCTGCCAAGTTTCAACGACGTAGGTATAAAGATCGCTATTTTAGAGCAAGTTGAAGTTATTTCGGAATTTTCTTGAAAATGGCGAATTTGGAGGGCAATTTTCGCAAAGTTGGTCAGTGATAGGGTATATAATTTTGTATATGGCTGGAAAGGGCATATCTTCAAGTATCTAAATCCAAAAAAGGGTACGGGTTTGCCAATTAGCCATTATGGAGATACGGCCGCAGACAGAAAGCCAATTCCTAGAACTTTAGAGGGCGCTATTTATGTTGTGCAAAGCCATTGGAGCGTGAATTTGGCATGGCTATGTGCAATTATGAGATAAAGATACTGTGAGATTTAAATACAAAACGGAATTTATATGAGAAAGTTATGGCAGTTTTAGATTATTTAGGGGTCCATTTTTCAAGAACTTGAGAGATTTTTTGACGGAGTCGGTTTTAGATTTGAATTTCGAGTATGAAGATGGCATTTTGAAGGTCAAGTCATGAGTCTCAGATGAAAGAACATCTCTCAGACTATCTAGAGGAATTTGTTAGAAGTTTGTAGGATCTAGGATAGTGGAGATAGGAAGGAAGATATAAAGGCCTTAAATGGACCAGAAACGGACAAATGGCGCGTGGACGGTCATGCATGAGTGATTTCGAAAATCAAAGACGGTAGTGACCTTGATGAGATGTTAGAGACTATGCCTATGAAATTTGAAAGGAAAAGGACATGAGGAAAGCACCTAACTAGGAATAACAAGCACTACGTGCAAAGCGAATGGGATTCCGGACGACAAGAAGAAGAAGTAAGCATATTAATAAACGTGAACGAAAACAAGGCAATGACGAAGGTTCGTCATTGCAAATACGGACATAGTCGGAAAGGTCACTTTGAATGCTAGAGCCATTCTTCTTACAGATATTTGTATACATTTCCGATAAAAGGATCAATAGTAAAAACGTTTTTTTTCGACTTCCAATCTCGCCTAGAGCTAGGGGGGAGCTAGGGAGCTCTTATAGTTCTCTAAAATCCATACTCTACGCAAATCGAGTGCTCATTGCATCCCGATCCCACACATGTTGTATTCTCGGTCTTGCGATATAATACAAAAAGTGGGTGCAGCGGCTGCACACAGTGTATTTTCCGTAAATGGCTTAGAAGTGCATAACTTTGATATAGTTATTTTCTATATTTCCATGTAGGTAATGCCACATATCACATAATCACCATATTTTCATGTTTGGATTCAAAGAAATTTGTATTTTCTCTTCATCGCAACCCGGATAAACGCTTCATGCTTGCCACTTCGGTCCCAGATATTCAGATTTATGTTTGTCTCCTAAAGTCCTATTCGTCTACGTTGCGTTGCGTTCTTTCGATATTGAGTGTCATCACAGAACTTAGAAGCTATATAACTATATTAAAGGAGTGATATAGCTGCACCACTGGACGGGGACAATCTTCACTTTGCGTTCACAGAATCAGGAAACATCATTCAATTTTGGATACTTGTGATTCTTGAGAAAAGAGACCAGTGCAGATAATTCGGGAGACTGGATCTGAATGAACAGTCAAAACAAGTCTTCTTAACTCGTCCTAGAGTCTAGCTAGGCCTACTAACTTGGCATTAACTTTAGTTCGAAATAAAATCTCTCAATTTTCATAGCTTATCATCATGCTTTTGATAGTGAAGATACTGCAGGCACCAGGAAAGGAGTGTAGAATAGAGGTAAGTCTGACAATGCTGGCTGACTGTACTTTACAAAAACAAGAACAAAAAGAATGATTGCTGAACTGCCTGAACACTGTTTGCCTTTCAATTCATATAAGGCCATGTAAAATTGATTACATGTTGATCGTCCGGATTTTTTGAAAAAGAGGAGGAGGGTGTACCATGTTATTTGATATTTGATATTTTTCCCAAGATGGCTGCCGCGTGTAAAATCCAGCGCTAGAGCGCGGCTGCGCTATCGTGAGGTATCTGGGATGCGATGATCAGTCGACTCGATCGACTCATCTCTAGCTAGCTCCTCGACTCAAGCATATACATGCGATATATGCATGCGCAGCGCATGCATCATCGCATCATTTTTTAGCGCAGCTTCACTTCAGCATATCGCCGATCATATAACATATCAACCACTCTACATTTCAATACATTTCTTAGTATGTTTGTACAAGAATATTTGAACAGCGTATTTGAAGAAAAGGTGGAAAAGATGCATATGGTAAGTATTCTGTGTTGTTTTCTGAATAAAAAGAAAATATATCAACAGATCCACAGATCAAGTGTAGATCTACATTCTACCAAACAGAGGGGAAAAATTAAAATCAAAGTAAGATATTAAAAGTAGAGTTTTCGGTTTGAGTAATTGTGCAGAAATCAAAATAAGAAAACATGGAAAATGAGGAAAACGTCGTCAGTCGTACACATTGAGTGTAGGGCTGGGCCTGTGTGTGCATAACTTTTGGTGTTAATAAAGGAAGTTTAGGCTTACATGAATTCACATTATAAGGGTGCGTTCAATCGAATTTTCGAAGCTAGAATCACAAACATGAATCACAATTCAAAACGCCGTTACAAAAAGCAAGGTCACTGCGGTTTGCGTTCAAGCGATTTTTCATCAACGCTGATTCTAGCTCATTGCGAGCCAAACCACTGCGCATCACACTGCGCAGTATGGCCCAGGAACTTCGGCGCGCGCTTTCTGGAATTGTTTACGGCCGACTGTCGACTGCTGTTTTGAGCATAGATCGCAATAATAAGACAAAGAATAAGAAGGTGATAGAAGGAAGAAACAAAGAATAACATAAAGAAAGACAGAAACATAAAGTCGATAGAATGATTAAAACAAAGAATAACATAAGAGAAGGTGAAAGAAGGAAGAATCGAAGAATAACATAAGGAAAGACAGAAAGACAGAAAGAGAGAGTGATAGAATGCTTAAAACAAAGAATAACATAAAAGGTGATAGAAGGAAAAAACAAAGCATAACATAAGAATAGAAGGAAGAAACAAAGAATAACAAAAGAGAAGGTAATAGAAGGAAAAAACAAAGAATAACATAAAAATAGAAGGAAGAAACAAAGAATAACATAAGGAAAGACAGAAAGAGAATGTGAAAAAAGGAAGGAACAAAGAATGACATAAGGAAGAACAGAAAGAGAAAGTGATAGAATGATTAAAACAAAGAATAACATAAGAGAAGGTGAAAGAAGGAAGAATCAAAGAATAACATAAGGAAAGATAGAAAGAGAAAGTAACAGAATGATTAAAACAAAGAATAACATAAGAGAAAGTGATAGAATTATAAAAACAAAGAATAACATAAGAGAAGATAATAGAAGGAAAAACAAGGAATAACATAACGGAACAGGCCACGATGGTATAGTGAACGCAAATTGCATGCAAAGCGGGCGCGCGGTTTTTCCCAAACCGGAAGAGGCTTCGTCATACAATCATGATTGAGAACTCCGTCCGTTCAATCGAATTTTAGCGACCGTGATTCTTTTGAATCATGATACAAAACGCATCTTTTTCAGCGTTTCATGTTTGTGTTTTCAAACACGTTTATTTTTACGACCGACGAAAAAATCGCTTGAACGCATTGCGTTTTAAACTAAACGTCTTTAGAAACCGTGATTCTAGGGTGAAAAAGTGTGGATTAAACGCACCCTAAGACTCATGTTTTAAAAAATTTGCTAGTAGTTTGAATAAAAATTAAAAGTTGAACATTGATTAAGATTGGAGGATGCTCGATACAAGAAGAAGTGGAGGGAATTAAGGAGTCTCGTTTTTAAGACTAACGCTGACTTTAATAAATAATAATGATGAAAAAAGCATCTTTTCTTTTGATAGTAAACATTCTATAATCTTATTCTTAATTTTTACATTACAAATGCAGGTAACAGATGTTGAGTCAATTGTCTCAGTGAAACGTATGGTGGCCAGAGAATTTGATGTGCCTGTCCATCTTCAAAGACTAGTGTTCCGAGGAAAAACATTAGCAGGTATAAATATTTTGTTTACAAATGTTCTGTCATCACTAGCTGAGGAGAAAAAGTGATAACAATAATGATAATAATAATTGTAATAATAATGATGAAACACTTGTTGAAGGAAGATAAACAGACTTTCGATTTCTGAATGTGTTCTGGATATATTTTAATGGAAATTTCCCCCATTGATTATTTTAATTTTAATTTTCAGCAATGAACTCCAATTATATGAAAATATTATACATTGCTGATTAATTTGTTTTTGTCAAATAGTTATTTCTTGCCTCCCTTTGGTTTTTTCTTGTCATGTGGTAAACATAATCCAAACACTGCTTCCGTCTATTGTATCATTGTTATATGTAGTTTGTTTAATAGATTTTTTCTATAATTAGAATAAACTACATAATGGATTGTGTAATTCTCATTGACCCCTAGATGGACAGAGTCTCGATTTTTACAAGATAGGGCCCGGAACCAAGATTCATCTCGTTGTGCGTAGACCAGAGATAGATGCAGACCCAACCAGTGTGAATACTTTAGGCAACTGCACAGCTCTTTGGGATCATGTGTCAACGATTCTCGCTAGACATTTTACAAGTTCCGATGCAGAACAGATACTAGAATCTTTCAAGAAAGTGAGTGTGTCTGCTGAAGTATTATATTAATTTAATTATTCTGAGACAGGTTTTCATATTTGCATTATTATTTTTTTCTTTTTTTATTGTTTATCTTCATTCAAATGATATCTGTGATATCCAACATTACAATTTATTGACACATGTAGAATTTGTATTAAGAAAGAGAAGCTTATCTCAATTCCAAAAACATAAGATTCTATATACCGTTAATCAAAATTTGGGTTGTAGGAATTGCCTGCTCTGATTAAAGGGTTAAAGGGGGCTGAATACATGTATATTTGTTCAATAGCTATTGCATAGGTACTTTGCAGTTTGTACACTGTTGCCTAAAATCTATCAAGATTTTGTTTTGATTACATGAAGAAATCTTCCCTGAAAATAATGTTCAATTCTGGCAGAATGTTACAACATGCCTAGCCTTGAAATGATAAATGATATAGTAGAACACGACTATTTTTATCTTCAGTTTAATGGTCATAACTCAAAGGAACTTATTTAAAGAAAATTATAGCATTCCTGAAAAGACACGTAATGCTGTAGATGAGAGATGGATTTATTTTGGTGGGCGTGTTATTAACTGGTGTTAGCATTTAAGAAAGAGATGATTAAAAAAGCCTGGTGATCATAGATGTAAGCTGAAACTTAATGATTCTCTTTCTTTGCAGGAATTCTCTGTAAACATGGCCAACCTGAGTCTGGATGACATAGAGAGGATAGCCCAGTCCAAGCTTGAGGCCTTAGATAGAGCTGGACCATCTAGCTAGAACCCACTCACCTTGTCGTCATTATCATTCGTAAGGGGAGGCAGGATACAGTCTGTCGTCATGGTGACCATGTTTGGACAAATAGGAGCTCTGATGTACTTGAGGTGATTCTTCAATGCGGACTGTGTGTTTGTAAAAGACACTTGGACCTGCGACGTGGCACGATTGGCCTACAGCTGTATCTCTAGGCTATCAAATGGTACTAACAGTTGCAAGAGAATACTGGAATCCTAATTTTATTCACACATGAGAGTGTGAGGACAAATCCATGGTTTGATGATCTTCAAATTAGGAAGAAAGAACTGATTGTCTGTCATCGGTTTACATGGAGTTGGAGTGCAATGGTTGAATACATGCCTTCTGTAGTCTTCTTCATTTCTCTTTTTTTTTGTACAATCCTTTGCCCGGTGTTGAGAACAAAATGTGTAATTGTATTGTGGTCACCAATATTCCTTTAGGTATAAAAGGGAAGAGTAAGTGAACAGGTATGTTTCTTATCAAGGGAATTGAATGTAAAAATATCCTTTGGATAGGATGTTAAATGGAAACCCCTGTGTAGAGGAGAATCACCACCTTTGAATGTTAAGAACCCACTGCATTATTTGTAAAGAGTAAGGGGAAACCCGCCTGGTGTAGTAGTCTAGAAGGAGAGACCTGAGGGTTACAGTGATTCAGTTCGCTTTTCACCTTGCAGGAAAAATATTCTCCACGTATGGACCAAAAATACATGGTGGCTCGGGGCAAATTTGCCCCCGAAATGCCAAAAAAGAGCCCCCGAAAGTCACAAAAGATGCCCCAAAAATTTGCATAGAGTTCAATGCAAAACAAATTAAATAGTTTATTTTCATGCAAGCAAGCTTGAAAAGTAGCCCCGACATTTTTTAAATATTTCTTTCCCCGACATCAGTCATAGAAGTCAAACCTTCATAATTTTATTTTATTCAATAATTTATTGACAGATGTGAAAACCAATAAACCAGTTTCATCATCATGCAATCTTCAGAAAAGTAATCCTGAGGAAGCTGAACCAACTGAAAAATTGTGGATTATAAGTTATTTATGAAAGGTATTGTACAGTTATACATTAATACTCTCGGAATTTGTAACCCTATTAGGCAATTTTAGACAAGGCATATGTGGTTTGGGTAACAGAATTTCAGATATATATCATTGTATTTTCTTTTCTTTTCTTTTTCTCTTTTTAATTTGTTTGTATAGCCTTTGACACGAGGTATGTCAAAACCTTGAAGAATGTGTACTTGGCTGAGTTGGGTCACATTGCAGTGAACAGAAAAGGCTTGGGGAGAAAATGTGTTTCATTTGAAATGATACCCAGCCTCCTAAATGAAATGAATTATTCAATTCATACAATGAGTAACCCTGGTCATAATTTGTTAAAATGCGGGGCTTCTGCAATATTGATGCTGTGCTAGCCAGAATAGGAATACCGAAATCAATGCAAGTACCAAGTATGAGTGAATTAACTTACAATAGATGGGTTTACTATCATATTCAATTTTTATGCATACTTTTTAAACAAAGGTTGTTCTTGGCAACCTGAAGACTTGTCCAAGGCTTGCCCGATGAGCAAAAAATAGTGTAAGCATAAGCAGACTGGGTTCCAATTATTGTAGATCATGGATTACTAACGGGTTAATGGATCTCGTCACTAGTAGGTCCCCAGGAAAGAAACATCCATAAATTTGAATATGTTAGTAAACAGGTCTATCGTTAGATGACTTGTGTCAAGATCTTCTTTTCTATTGTACTGTGCTTCAGATTTTAGGATCCAAAATGAAAATGAAGCACGTAATTGTTCCCTTTCCCTTCCTGCTGTTTGAGCCCCCATTGACAAATGAAGGACGCTAGGTTAATCCTTGTTAATCTTGTTGCAAACAAGGATTTTACCTCTGTTTTAGGAGATTATGATAAACATCATCATACAAGAAAGGAGTACATGCAGGTACTCTGTGCATCTTTGTATCTGGAGTACAGTATACATGTAGAAATGTGAACAAAACTGTCTATTCTGCTGAACGGAAATCTTTTTTTTTTCACAACAAAATACAAAGTTCCATCAGAGACATCCCAAGTTCAATTATTTTTATCAATTTTCTTTAGTGTTATACCGTTACATGCATTTCATTACAAGTTTGTCAATTAAACAAATATTTTGATTACTGTGAAGTGACCATATTTATATTGATGGAATTATTTTTTTAAACACCTTTACCGAAGAGTTTAGATAGGCCTGTACTTGTAGTTATTTTGTTACCATAAAATGGTTGATTCCTAACCAAGTTGCTGCAATGCCTTTTCTCGATGTGAATTCAATTGATTTGGGTGGCATGTTCTTTTATATCATGTATCCGTATCTTAGTGTTTTTACTCACTGAATACTTTTATGTACATGTAGGCCTTGCCAACAAAGAAGGAGGAAGTTTAATGAATTTTGTTGCTTGGTTTGAAACAAATTCAAGTAGTACTTTTGAGAACTTGACAGTATGGGAGCATTGATTTGCAGTTAAGACCTGCATTTTCAAATTGTCATGAAATTCTTTTTTGTTTTAGTTCATTTTTTTTCTGGGGGGGGGGGGGGGAGGGGAGGGGGAGGGAGAGGGAGAGGGCAGATTCATCCCATACTCTTCACTATTGAGAGTTAAGGGATGTTGCATCGTTTTTCAGCCACTAAGACGTCAGGACGAGACATTTATATTTTATTTTCCCCTCTCATTCCGGTAGAATACCATTTAGTTTAGTACCAAGTTTGTAGATACATAAAAATTATGTGGTCTAGAGTGAATCGATCCCAAACAGCTTAAAAGTCCCTCTATATCTATGCATTAACTTCTTTACTGCATGCCCTTACATGCATTGTTGGTAAGGCGTCTGACATACAATCAGTGACGTACTCATAGAACACAAATCTATACATATCTGCTGGAACTGGCTACAAGCATATGGTTTATTTGCACTATTAAGAATAAGATTAGCTAAGCAATCGTTCTATCAGTTCATACTACAAGCTGGGACCTGGGTTCTTTGTGTTTTCCTCTGGATATATATTGTCAACATTATTTATACAGATTCTTTAACCACTAGTACTTGTAATTTGAATTTTTAAAAGATCACATGATACATATTCTTGATTTAAATATGTGCTCACTATTCAGAAAGTCTTACAGAATAAAATAGATAAAAACAAAATAGTTATTAGTCCCTAGTTCCTACTAAGATTCATTTTTACGGTATGTCAGAACAAGCTTTTAAAATTTTGTTCTGAACAATTCATATGATTAGCACATTTTATTTTTCCTATTTGATTTATAAACATATCACAGAGCCATGAAATGTTCTCATTACCGGTATGCACATATTACTCCTCTAGAATTTCTTTCCTGTTTTCTAAATAATATATTGTTGATGGACACTAATCTGAGATAGTATCTGATACCGCACAGTTTTTTAATTGGGTTTGCCATATCAATTTCATATCTTGAGTTTAAAAATATTAAAAAAAACATATTTTGTGTATACATTTCAATTTTTTTGTATTTTGTATTTTTCCAAACTTGTTATGTTTGTATTTTGACAAATTGACCCTTCAAAAGGATGTACATTGTTGCAAGTCAATTCATTGAAACCCAATGTAATTAATACGTGTTAAAATGATCTAATCTTATACCCTCGGCATACCAACAAGAGTTCCGAGACTGACACCAAACCAACATCAAACTGAACAAAAATTACATTACCGTACCTTGAATGATCAAGAATTAGTCAGTTTTTAGTTGGTTTGGAGCTGGTCTGGTAGTGTGACTAAGGAACTGCTGATTTGACTTATCTTCTTCATTTTAATATATTTTCTCATTGAAAATGCATGCTATTTCTTGCAGAATGAGGTTGGGAATAGGTATATTTATGTTGTCATTTAAAATCGAGGGGAAATATTGTATGGCAGTTACTTGAACGTTGAGGTACATGAACAACATCATTTTGTTTCCTTCCTATGTTTTATGAAATTATATTTTAGTTTTGTTGATGTAAATTATTCATAAAGTCAACTTAGCCCTAACTTCTTTCTAGAATCTTATCTTATTCAGTTCATTTTTTTTTAAGAATTGACATGTTTATGTAACAAAATAAATAACAAAATGTATGAATAAGCACTGTCTCTCTTTTCTTGTGATACGAAGTGTCTCCAGGTCGACGTGGAACATTACTACATGTACCCGAAATCCTGAGCAGGATACATTGCGTGTCTGTGGGTGCTGGAGTTGAGAAATAGCGCCCTCTTTTTTTTATCTGTCAAGCTCTAGTACTGAAAAGTTCTATTCACATACAAAATACAATTCTTCGGAATTACTACGGTTTTCCCATGAATTCTCTGTTTTTTAAATACTATGTAGATTTCTGTATACCCCTTTTTTTTTCTCTCTCTCCCTCTATCTCTTTCTAACCTAGTTCTTTCTCTTTCCCACTCCATCTACATTCATGCATTTACTAGTTTTATTTAGACTGGTTGGGTAGCTCTATGGTTTTGGAATCTTTCAAGGAGAACTAGGGAATGCAATATGCTTTTAAAGCTCTTTCACGTCAATTTTCACTTAAAGAGTTTACCCCCCCCCCCCCCCGTCTTTTTTTATTTATAAGAAAGTTGGTGATTGTTCAAAGATATTGGATGTAATCATATTGAAAGAGTAAAATGGTACTGCTTTATCCCCCCCCCTCCCCCTCCTCCACCTCTCTCTCTCACTCTCTCTTTCCATCTATCTATCTATCTACACTGTCGCTCATTTAGGTGGAATATTTTTGTTTTACCCCAATTTATGGAATTATTTTAAAAATAATTTTCAAATAATAGATCTAGATAAAAGTATACATTCTCAGATTTTATTGAATAATTATGTTCAAAATCATGTGTGTTTTGCGTGACTGCTAAAGCATGTGTATGCTTCTATGCTTATCAAATAGGGAACCTACGCCCTTAAGTCATAAATGACAGTAATGAGGATTAATGCCCCACAAAAGGGCACTAATATAGCACATCGACACGGTTTTGATCCTGGGGCCTCATAGTTACGAGGCCATTGCTTTGTCACTGAACCACGACTGTACACAGCAAGGGCTAGGGTAGGGGGCAGTTTCCATACAAAAATTAAAAAAACTAAAAATGCAATGATTTTTCAATAATTTATTTCATTTTACCCCGGTTCCCAACAAAAACAAATCCTATTTGTGCCTTTGCCTTGAGCCATAATGCATGGCCATCCAGAGGATTTTTTTATGTTGGGGGCCGGGGTAAAATGCAATAAATTATTGAAAATGTATAGCATTTTCTGTTTGTTTTTTAATTTATGGAAACTGCCCCCCTACCCTAGCCCCCGCTGCGTACAGTCGTGGTTCAGTGCCCGCGCCCCCCCCCACCAAAAACAAAAAAAAAATCCAAGATCGGTTGAACTTTTTTAGACCCCTTTTTTTTTTACCTCAATCGATTACATGTATGTCCCCCCCCCCCCCCCCCGCCCCCAAACATCAAACTCTGGCTACGTGCCTGTTCATCTAAACCAAGTTCATGACCCCATACCCAAACTTTGTATTACCTTTAATCAGGGGCGTAGACAACGGGGGGGATGAGGGGGATGCATCCCCCCCACCTCACAAGGTGGGGGGGGGGATGGCATGTACAATCATCCCCCCCCAGGTTTTGGGGAATGATATTTGCTTACTTAATAAGTCATAATGATGATAATAATAGTAATAATAATAATGATAACAATTATAATATTAATAATAATAATAATTATGATGATGATAATAATAATCCTCATCATTATTGTAATTGTGTTTATTGTTATTAGCCGCATTCACACGGTGAAAGCCAATTCAGACGGTAAAAAAAAGAAAATCTTACAAGTATTTTGTGGTTATCTTGTGGTTTGGAAACCACAAGAAAACCACAAGATTAAACAGGCGCGGATCTACGGGGGGGGGGGGGGGTTAGGGGGTTTAAACCCCCCTTGGGCGGCCCAAAAAACAAACAAAAACAAAAAAAGGAAAAAAAAAGAAAAGAAAAAAAGAAAGAAAAAAGAACGCACGCTGGAGAGAAACCCTTTCAAGTGCAAATATTGTGAGAAGATATTCAACTCATCTGGTAACTTAACCAAACACATGATAACTCTGGATATAACTGTGTATTTAACTGTTACTTGATTTAAAAAGACGTTATCATGCACTGCTTTTTATGGTCTCCATTGTGTTAATAGATGCCAGGAAAACATCACTTACGGGGTTCAAATAAACACCCCCGAAAAAATCGGCTCGCCGCTTCGCGGCTCGTGGACGATGCTCCGCATCGTCATTATTTTGGTCAACCCCCCCCCCCCTTAGCAAGAAGTCATCCCCCCAGGTGTACGAACCTGTCTACGCCACTGCCTTTAATGCACTTGGTTTGATCAGAGTAGACAACAGATTTACACCCATTTGAAAATAACGACTTCGAGCCTGATTTTTCGATTAATGGAAACGGGCCAAATACACATAGGTTTGGGGCAACCCCACCTCCTGACAAATTACAAACCAAGGAAAAAAAGCTGACTGAATTTTTAATCATTTGAGGGTTTATTTCACATTATAAAATTAGTCTTGAAGCTTACCAAATGATTCTTTTCTGCTAGGTCAAAATTCGACCTCGAACTTATAATAGTTAAGCATAAGCTTTGAAGCCAAACTCCAGAATGTAGAGAAAAGGGAAAAGGGATTTTGGAATTTATTCTTAAAAAAATATATCAAAATTAATATCTTCAAATAGACAAAATATTTGATTATGCATGACAAACAAAAGTATCTTCCTGTCAACAACAAAAAACTGTCAAAATGAAAAAAAGTTAAACAACTTGCTCTCTCAAAAACAGCTTTAAATTCTTTAGCTGTTACTGATGACAGCACAATGAATAATTTAAATGAAGAGGAAAGATTAATACCATACAATGAAAGTTTACACATAATTGACTAAAGGAACGTCCGTCACCCAAACAAGTATAGCTGCAATTGAAGTCACAGATTGCCATGGACCCGGATGTTTGCCTCCCACCAATACAAAGGTTAAGATCCGCCACTTTGTAGGCCTATGTAGGCCTATGTCATGATGTTCATGACGAAACCAATTCAAGATAGGTTGTGAACGTACAATCCTTGAATCCGTTTTCTTAGTGGTCAAGTGGGCCTATAATGTTTCTCTACGACATTTCAAAACCTCTTCACTTTCTAAAATTATGTCATAAGAGTGTGCTTGAATGCATTACAGTGTGTCTGGTATCATTTACGAATTGGGATAACAAGTTATCTAAAAATCAGTTCGACCGAAGGTCCACTTAACCGAAATATTCGGTTAAGTGGCCCTTCACAAACGTTTTTACCCCTCGGGCCAAAAATTGGGTCCTTATCTCTGGCCTCTGGTCTTGTGAAGATTCCAGGGGACCTGGGTTGTCCTAATAATTATGCAGTTCATGGGTCATGTTACATTCGCGATGCCCCCCCCCCCCCCCCCCCTTCCCTTCCATCGTCACCATCTCCGATTTGCCGAGACAGTATTGTCGTCTCGATGACGTCAGCAAGGCTACTCGGTGGCGTAGTTCTCCCCCTGCACGCCCATTCATACATATGCCGCCATCCACTTGAATATAAGCAATCGATGGCGTGTAAATTCTGACGACACCTATCTTCGTGCGCACGTCACAGGTAGCAGCACACTTGTATCAGAACCGAATGACATGAATGCGAGAGGTGACAGGCCTGTCAACCAACAGCATGTCAGACGTGGCAGTATATATGCTATGGGATTGACAGTACATGTCGGTTATAGGATAAGATAGTGGCAGTAAATGAGTTCACATGGATGTCTGGGAGCAGAAACTTGCAGAAAGGTCAATAACAATGAACACTTCGATTATCAAAGATATTACGTTGAGATACCAAATGTTGCACTCTTCATTTTCTTACACTTCAAAACAAATAATATATATATATAATATTATCATCAACATTGAACTTGAAAAGTGTAGGCCTATGGCTCCTGCAATAACGACCATTTGCACAGGTCAACTCTATTATCTATGCACATTCAGCTATATTTTGTTTTCTTCTTTTGTGAAAGAAATTGAATATTATTATTGTTTGGAAACTCATTTATAACTAAAAAGCCTGCGAGTCAATTAACGCTATCCTTGTTGAATCACAGACGGTTTTTAGATGCGTCTTTGCGCTATTTTTTCCTGCATTACAAGATAAAGACGACAATAAGCGACCAATGACATTAATACTGTCGAACGTGATCATCATAATATACACCGGTGATATCACCCCCCCCCCCCAATCCTATACCTCTTCCCCCGCGCAAAATAAAATTCCGCCCGTCTGCTTTAATTTACAGAAACAGGCACACAATCATTTACAGACAATGACTTCACATTGTAACCTGACTGGATGTATCAGAATACAACACACTTGCCCCAGATGTTATCGTAGTTCAGGACATTATCATCAGAAAAAACATTTATATAATTACAATGATGTCATGGTGATGATAGACCCCGTGATAGACATAAACAGGTGAAACTAAATGTAGTTCTACACGACTGGAGTCATAACATCTCTTAAAGGCACAGGTTGAAATTTAAAATTTATTGATGCAAGGCGTTTAATACAATAATATAATAAGCATGAACTCAAACACGAGGTGAAACAGTTCATTACAGAAATGAAATATTAAAATATTATACGCCATGTTTCGACACGCAGCGTGTCAGAACGAGTGTCAGAACGACTAATCCCTGGACTATATACCATCCCACCCCCTCCCTCAATGTAAAATACCCCCGATACTTCATTTTTTTTGTTATCAGTGATTATTTCAACCGCTCAAATATTTTCTAGCATTTTTAGAAATCATTATTATGCTCAAATAAACCACAAAAGAACACTTTCAAACATAATTATACAATGACAAAATATTATTGAAAAAGTAAAGAAAAAAATTATTATGACACCTTTCATTTAAAAACTTTTCTTTTGGACTGTTTCGAAGGTACCGAGTGTGGTTAATTTTGCCCGAACAAAATGATGTGTATTATTTGTTTTATAAGATGATGTTTTATTTGTTTTTATAAAATAATGTTTTATAACATGATTTTACTAATGACCAGTCAGTAGTAAGATTACGTGTTAGGCAAAACAAATGCCTGTACGCTCTTAACCAATCATTTGATTAGGATCCGCTTCATCATCTTATAAATCACAATATGTAAATGCTTCTGAGGTTTAGTCCTAGAGTCAAGAAGCTTATACATGTTTCAACCTAGTATTACGATTCGATTGACGGCGTCGAAAGTAATGAGGACACCGCGTTTGATTCATGCTCGATCAGCATTCTATCTTGATAACAACAGCTATTTTTATGGTTTCTTGGAAGTCGAGTTAATTGCAAAAGGGAAAGTGCGTGAATGCCTTCTGGGGAAATTTTACAATGGACCATGCAGCATTCACCAAATTTTGTCATTGTCGATTTTATATAGGCTTTTCTCATTCATTTTTTTGTTGATAGTTGCTCGGCGTTTTGACGGCGAAAGCACGTACATTATCAATATCTTTGAAAACTGATATCTCTTGAGTGGATAGCGATTCCGTGTAGAAAAAGAAGGAGGAGGTTGCGGTACAATACAATATATGCATTTCAAAATGGATCCACTAATGGAAAATCCACCCCTTGAAATACAGCAGAGACGGAACCTGGGGCATATTCACATATTCAAGTTAAGATTTTAACTCGAATACATAATTATTAAAGTACCCAAAGAAAAGTTCCCCCTAATTTTAAAATGTTGCCCTCCTCTCCTGCAGCAATTTTTACATTTTACAAAATGCAACTTAAAAATGTCTTCTTTTTTTTTCCTTCTTTTTTTTTTTTTGGGGGGGGGGGGGGAGGGGGGTTCTGCTCGCCTGCTCGTCGCTCTTGTGTCGCCCGGCCAGAGGATTATACAACCCCCCCCCCCCCCCCCCCCATGAACATTTACTTACTCCCTATCGTTTTGCTTAATCATTATGTATTGTTAACATACACGAGTTTAATCTTGAGACCTGGGGAGTGTTTCACAAAACTTGTCATCAGTGACAAATGAAAGTTTTTGTTATAAGCTACTGAAATCCTTGCTTCTGATTGGTTATCAGCAGATTTTTCACTGATTATTGTCATTTGTCATTGAAAAAAGGCTTTGTGAAACGGGTCCCTGTACAAGCTTTACTGATATATCCCCAAAATATCGACAGAATCTTACTCATAACATTATGCGAAGGGAATTAATGGAATAGAAATTATAAATAATAACTCATTCGTAACATTTTGGCTGAAACAACTAAACTATAAATATGGCAGTAGAGATCAAAACAAATCGTGACATAAAAAGTCCAGGAGTCATATAATATGTCTGCAACGTTTGAGTCTATTTTCGTTTTTATTCAGTCATTCTTTACAGATAATCAAACATCAGATATGCACTTTGGTCATTTTCTGTGTACCGTTCATTAATGATAATCATTGCTTTCAAGTTTCAAATATCAATCTGCAAAATATGCCCAGGCTTAGTTACGACTCAGCATTTGAATATATAATTTACAGTAAACCTAGATGGGGAACTTGAAATGCCAATATTTTCCAATAGTGACTGAAATAAAAAGAAGTGTACCAACGAAATAATGATTAAAGTTATTCATAAATATCATTCTGTCAGCACCCTATACGCGGGATAATTCTCCACTCGACGACTGGTTAATCATAAGGATTGAGGCAGACGGATTTGGAGATGACAACAAAATCCACTCATGGTTAATTATTCTTTTTCACCGAGTAACATATTTCCCCCGCCATGTTTTCCCGCCAAGCCTCTTTGAATGATCGTTTGTATTGGTAATGACATATTAATCACACACAATCTATAATTCGTAACAATTATTTCTAGATAATAATCAGGATAATGTGGGTGAATCAAAACATATTCGAATGTCAAGGGTAACTATTTGGTCCGAGTATGAATGTCGAATTTCATAGGAATGTTTATGATTTTGTCCACTCCCGAGAAATATCATCGTTGAAGACTTAAAAGATGATATATATATAATTATTTAGGATATAGTTCTATACAGTGCTTCCCAGAAAAAACGAAACCGAGAAGTATCGAAGTTTTATCATAACCTAATCACAACCATAATTAATGAATGATACATATTTGGAAAGCTTAGAGTCTCCTCTTTCAGTTGATGCTACTCAGATGATGCATATTTCACGCATGAGTGATTAAAAGCAATTTGAAGGAAGGAAACCAAAAAGACATTTGGCGGGCGGTATCTGAATTTCGAAGAAAAATTCACATTTCTAGAAAGTTGAGTTTCTGCCCTTTCATATGACACCTCAATCAGGAAAAATGAGCGAGGAATAACAAAGTTCTGTTTGTTTAAAGTAGCCCTTACATTTTCATAATTTTAACAAACGAATTCGTTTTCACTGGGTGCCTGCCATAGCAAAAAGCAAAATTGACCAAAGACTTTACTCCGTTTCGTTGACAATCAGCCATGCATGAAGACTCTCGTCTACGGCTGATTGTCAACGAAACGGAGTAAAGTCTTTTGTTAATTTCGTTTATTGATACGGCAGGCAGCCAGTGAAAACGAATTCGTTTAATAAAATTATTGAAATGCAAGCACTACTTTAAACAAACAGAACTTTGTCATTCCTCGCTCATTTTTCCTGATTGAGGTGTCATATTAAAGGGCAGAAACTCAACTTTCTAGAAATGTGAATTTTTCTTCGAAATTCAGATACCGCCCGCCAAATGTCTTTTTGGTTTCCTTCCTTCAAATTGCTTTTAATCACCTATGCGTGAAATATGCATCATCTGAGTAGCATCAACTGAAAGAGGAGACTCTAAGCTTTCCAAATATGTATCATTCATTAATTATGGTTGTGATTAGGTTATGATAAAACTTCGATACTTCTCGGTTTCGTTTTTTCTGGGAAGCACTGTATAGAACTATATCCTAAATAATTATATATATATCATCTTTTAAGTCTTCAACGATGATATTTCTCGGGAGTGGACAAAATCATAAACATTCCTATGAAATTCGACATTCATACTCGGACCAAATAGTTACCCTTGACAATCTTTCCAAATATGTATCATTCATTAATTATAGTTGTGATTAAGTTATGATAGATGTATATAAGATGTTAACCTTTTATATTTTGATAGCCCCCTAAAAAAACACCCAACCTATCTCCTTGAATTTTGTTTAATTGACTTGCAGCAAGATATCTGTCTTTTCCATGAAAAAGGATTATGATTCATTATATTATGATGCAGTCTTCTATTTTATCATTGTGTCGTGGGAATCCTCATTACGAAGGTTCGCATGTTTCGCTCCTCCTCATGTTCTAACATAATACATAGCATCCAAAAGAAAAACATTATTAATTCTTCCCAGGAGAAATTGAAATGCAGATTGGATGTTTAAAGAAAACAATTATTATAAGTCGTGAATCGCTGTGTGTATCTTTTATTCATGCCACTGTATAATTTCAATAATCCGCTATCAACAACTCTGAAGGATTTTTAAATAGTGGACAGCTTTACACTGGGGTCGCCACAGGGGGTGCGGAGAGGGGGGGGTGATTTCCCCCATTCAGAATGTTCTGGTTACACCCCTTAAAGGCACACTGTCCTACTTGTAGCTACTTGCTCCCTCTATATAGAAAACTTCCCAAATCGGTGCCTGTTGGTCCCCCATGATCCTCTTTTTCTTATGTTAAATGAGAGCTGAGTTAATGAGATAGCCACCTGTCACAGTGACCTCGATGGCTCTCTGGGTGGTCTAATCCCTTCTAGCTGCAGTAGTAAAGCCTCCCTTTAAAGATCCAGCGAAAGTGTTTCTATTTATTAACGTGCAATTTTTTTTTCCTCTTATTTCTAAATTGATCAAAGCTGTTTCTAAGAACGCGAATGTGGGAGTTTGTCTTTGAAGCCCATATTAAGAGTCATCTGCATGTATACGACCTGTACTTCCCCTTCTCTCTCTCTCTCTCTCTCTCTCTCTCTCTCTCTCCTCTTCTTTCTCCCCTCTTCTTTCTATCTTTCTTTCTCCCCATCTCTTCTCCCCCTCTCTTTATGTCATACCTCTTTTTCTACACTCTCGTAAATGTCAAATGCATTAAATATACTTTCAATGAATATATAGTTTATTCCAAATGAGACATAATTTCGACATGAATTGTTGTGCCATATACTTATTGATACATACTCTTTTCCCTTCCCTTGAACTACTGAAATTGTCACGAGGACACAAAATTAATGGAGCATCATTATGACAAAACAATAATGGATTCTTATCAATATTATTCTTTTCTACACTCTCGTAAATGTCAAATGCATTAAATATACTTTCAATGAATATAATTATAGTTTATTCCAAATGAGACATAATTTCGACATACATTTTTGTGCCATATACACATTGATACATACTCTTTTCCGTTCCCTTGTACTACTGAAATTGTCACGAGGACACAAAATTAATGGAGCATTATGACAAAACAATAATGGATTCTTATCAATATTCTTCTTTAAAAAAAATGTCAGTAGGTTGACCATGACTCAAAACAAATGTTTTTGGATTAATTTAATTCTGTAACACTAATAATCAAGTAAACACGATCGTATAGTAATATGACTACATATTTAATTACTCTTTGATCCATTCGCAAATCGCTTAAGAGCCAAAAGACGTTAACCCGTGTTAAATACATGAGTTAACAGCCTCCTGGCTTTCAACAGACGAACTGTTTTCAACAGCCTTTCTCCCGATACTAACCCCCTGTAATAATATATCTAAAGGGGGTACCCCTCCTTGACTATGAACCAGACGAAGTGAAGAAAGATAGATGATGAAGGCACACTTCCGGAATGTTGTGTCGTCTGGGGGAGAGCTGCGATTTCATAGACGATAATTATCAAACCCTGTTCATATCGTAAAGCTAAGCGAGGTCTATAATTATGTTGTCTGCATATTCGGGTCTACGGTGAAATCTAATCCTTGGAGTCAATATTATTTCAGTAAAACAAATTGAATCGTTACATACAATCATGTAATAAGACAAAAGCACAGAATTTCTCTCCCTCTCTCGTTGTATTATATTATGACCCATCTCCCCTCTCCCTCTTTCTCTCTTTCTCCCAGTTACATTAAAATGCGTTTAACGTTATATAGATCAACAAGTTTATCATTATCGTCTGGTATGCATTTTGTTTTAACTCGTGGCGTATGAATGTTAGACCAAAGTAAAAACAGTTGTGTCAGAAACCTCCATTCATTATTAGGTGACAGCCGGTTGTCTTCACATGTAACATAGTCAATCTCAATCCGACTTCAAATTTAATTTCTATCCCAAATCCGGATGAATTTTGATTAACAACATGTGTTTGTATGGCAGTTTGGCATTTTCACATCTAAATAAGACAACAGAGTTTATGGGATTATACATTATATTTTAAGAAGAATTATTGTAAGAAAAGATCAAAACGCTTCTGTGTTGTTTACGATTCGTGGTAGACTTATCAAGAAGAAATAAAGTGGGTGTAAAATGTGTCTAAATTCCATAACATCACATTGCATAAACTGAAACAATAATCCCTGTGGTACATTGGCATGTGTAGTATATCGATGTATGTTTCGTATTTGAATTATCTATGCAGGCCTTTGTGGGAAATACCTACTTGGATACCCCCCCCCCCCCCCCCACTCTCTCCCTCTCTCTCTCTCCCTGTCTCCTCCCTCTTTTTATCTCTGTCCACCCTACCCCCTCCCTCTCTCTCTCGCTCCCTCTCTCTCTCTCTCTCTCTCTCTCCCTCCCTCCCTCTCTCTCTCTCTCTCTCTCTCTCTCTCTCTCTCTCTCTCACTTACTTGCTCTGTCTCTTTTAATTGCAATTTATAATTCACAACCGTACCCGTCGTACGAAAGTTGATGGAGCCAAAATGCGAGTAACAGTGACCCATATTACCTCACGTGCTTAAATATTTTACATGGATAGAATGACCATTTTCCATGGCATTTGGAGAGCATATTGAAACCCAATACAAAGCAATGGATAGCGACATTGAAGTCCAACATGGCAACTAAAACCAAAAAAAAATCAGAAAACAATAGAGTATCGTGCGAAAAATCTTCGATTTCATTTCTCGGAAAGCGAAAATGATCAATGCGAGATGACCGCATAACGAATGATTTTCGTCATTGTTTAATCGACAAAACCGTTATCAGAGAAGAAAGACGGCTACCGAATTTTTTTTCTGAGATCTTTAATATTTTCCAAGTGTAATTGTTTTTTTACACCCTTCAAGTGCCTAACTTGGGATATCTTATTATCCTCCAGAGTAACATTTTTATTGATTTCATTGTTTTTATTTGGCACATTATTCTTGATTACCACTTCGCTGAAGTTCGCTCAATTTCCAATTCTTAGGCAGGATGATTTTTTTTAATTAAATCTTCGTATATAGGCGTAGATTGTTTTCCTTGACGTGCAAAAAGGCTAATAGGAATTGTGTTTCAGTAACTATCATCTTCGTGTTTCATGAAATATAGACTTCCAGTCCTCTCTTTATCATGTTTTATCCGTTTATGCTGATTCGCCTCCCACTTTTTTTTAAATTCTCTCTCTCTCTCTCTCTCTCTCTCTCTCTCTCTCTCTCTCCCTCTCTCTACCTATCTATCTCTCCCTCTTTCTTGCCCTTTCTCTTTCTCTCCTTCTGTCTCTTTCTCTTTTCCCTCTCTCTCTCTTCTAATTATCTATCACTATATTAAGCTTCCATCAATTTGCCCTCCAAATGTCCATACAATATCTTGAATACTTTTACATAATTTACATCGTGTACTACATTTCAAATGGAAATTCTGCCTCTCCTGTACACATTGCCAAACGTGTTAAATAATTCGCATCCGACAGTTGCACATAATTATTAACAACCATTATGAGCTTTAGTTTACGACCGTGCTGGGATCATGACCGCATTAAAATACTGGTTATTGTATTTTGGAGATCTATTGACCTCGTTTTAATCGACTGCTATGCCGTGCTTGTACCCCCGATGAGACCTTTCCCGACTCATCAATCTTTGGATGAACTCAATCACTACCATGATATAATCCATTACATTAAAGGGATCCGGTAACTTTGTCTCAGATTCTGAAACAAAATTATGGATTTAGCTCATGATGCAATGATAATTATAAACCTTTAGGTCAGTCAGGAACCCCATGACTTTTACAAGCCGATCGCCTGTCTGATTATCAAGATATTTATGATTGGAATTACAAATTTTGAAAACCGTTCGCCTGACGGTTTTCATAACACTACAGTCTATTGGGGAAAACGAGTATGGTAAAACCGGTCACTCAAAGATTTTTACTTTTTTGAGGCACTTCTTGATCATTTTGAAGCGCAATTTTTTTAGGGCTACAATATTACACCATATCACAGACACTGATACCACGTAGGGCCGTGTACCTCAGATTTAACATTGTTAAACGACACTGTTGCGTTTTGAAAACAAATTCTCTGAAACTATTCTAGATTTTCCGGTTGATTTAAAAATGTAACTATCTCGTATTTCAAGTTTCAACATTTATTTGTTTCACATTTCACAAAACCAAATACACCTAAAATGACAAAATTAGAACATGATGAAATATACTCAAAGTATGGCATTATACAGTGCGTCCCAGAAAAAACGAAACCGAGAAGTATCGATGTTTTACCATAACTTAATCACAACCATAATTAATGAATGATACATATTTGGAAAGCTTAAAGTCTCCTCTTTCAGTTGATACTACTCCCGTGATGCATATTTCACGCACGAGTGATTTAAAGCAATTTGAAGGAAAGAAACCAAAAAGACATTTGGCGGGCGGTATCTGAATTTCAAAGAAAAATTCATATTTCTAGAAAGTTCATTTTCTGCTCTTTCATATGATATCTCAATCAAGAAAAATGAGCCAGGAATAACAAAGTTCTGTTTGTTTAAAGTAGCCCTTACATTTTCATAATTTTAACAAACGAATTCGTTTTCACTGGATGCCTGCCGTAGCAAAAAGCAGATTTGACAAAAGACTTAACTCCGTTTCGTTGACAATCAGCCATGCATGAAGACTCTCGTCTACGGCTGATTGTCAACGAAACGGAGTTAAGTCTTTTGTTAATTTCGTTTATTGATACGGCAGGCAGCCAGTGAAAATGAATTCGTTTAATAAAATTATGGAAATGCAAGCACTACTTTAAACAAACAGAACTTTGTCATTCCTCGCTCATTTTTCCTGATTGAGGTGTCATATGAAAGGGCAGAAACTCAACTTTCTAGAAATGTGAATTTTTCTTCGAAATTCAGATACCGCCCGCCAAATGTCTTTTTGGTTTCCTTCCTTCAAATTGCTTTTAATCACTCATGCGTGAAATATGCATTATCTGAGTAGCATCACATGAAAGAGGAGACTCTAAGCTTTCCAAACATGTATCATTCATTAATTATAGTTGTGATTAAGTTATGATAGAACATCGATACTTCTCGGTTTCGTTTTTTCTGGGACGCACTGTATAATCCATTCTTTGTAAAGACGTCGAAATTAATTGTATTAAATAGTAGGTTACACACAGGGTGAAATTTGAGGAACATTATAATAAAAAAGCTTAGCATAACTATTTGCAATCAGTATTGAAGAAATAAAAAAAATCCTATATGCAATGATGCCCCTTGATTTAGGACGCAAAACTTTATGAATCCTGAAGATATATTAGGCGAAGTGATAATGAATAATATCTGACATTTCTCTTATTTCCTTCTCCCCTATATTTTGGCGTTTTCTTCTCCCCTGTAAAATGGTGCAGGGTGCATGTGCCCCAACCCCATCCCCATCTTCCCTTTCTCCTGCATGCAGAGAGGGGGTTATTTCTCATGACGGTCGCGTCAATGGATTTTAAGCATTTTAAAATTCGTTTCCATTTTTATCCTAATTTCATACTATTTGCAATTCAACCGCCACTAAGTCTACATCTACTGTAGATGAGCAAGTTAACAAAACATTGGAAACAAGACTAAATACTTTCGCTGGATGTTTAGGAGCGTAACCAGAACATTCTGAATGGGGGTATCAACCCTCCCCCCCCCCCTCACCCCCACCCCCTCACACATTCCCTCCGGCGACCCCCTGTGTATAGCTTCTTACTTTTTGTTCAATCCTTCAGAGTGTTGGTAGCGGATTATTGAAAAGGATACAATGGCATGAATACGAGATACATACAGCGAGGCACGACTTATAATAATTGTTTTCTTCAAACATCAAATCTGCATTTAAATTTCTCCTGGGAAGAGTTAATGTTGTTCTTATTTTGGATTCGTTTTCAGTTAGAACATGATAATGATGAGGAGACGATATGCAAACCTTCGTAATGAATGCATTTGGATTCCCACGACACATTGGTATAGAAGACTGCGTCATACTAGAATGCATCATGGTCCTTTTTCAAGGAAAAGACAGAGATCTTGCTGCATGTCAATTTAAAAAACAAAAAACAAACACCCACATCACCATAATGTTTCTCACAATAAGGTATCGTCACTCGGAGCAATAAGCTTATAGTTGTATCATTGGCTTATTGAAGGAGATGGATGGGTGTATATTAGAGGGATATCAAAATATAAAAGGTTAATGTCTTTAAAAGTATAGCGTATAGTTTTATTTTCTATTATGGCATTAGCAGATAGCCTATACGGCATTGTAGTACTGTCAGAGGCCATTGTCCAGTCCCTTCACACAATGCAACCATTCCTCGGGTGGCTGTCAAACTCCGAGTCCCTTCGTTTGAAAATATCAGATTTTGCTCGTTAATGTGTAGTTTTTATTGTTAAATCGGGATACTCACCCACATTTATTTGTATTTAGGGTTATTGATGTGGCTCACACGTGCTCTTATATGATTAGTACACCTATGCACGTTTCTACGATCGATTATGTTGTGGGTTCTGATGATCGGTTTCTCCTGGGTGAAGGATATATGACGTCAATAGGATTACTTTGTTTTTAAGATTCGTCTAAGATTTAGTGTAGTTTGGAAAGAGCGGCAAAAGAGAGAGAGAGGGGGGGGGGGGGGGTAAACATCCACGCACAATGTGACCAGTACCAGGAATTTAATACGACACACAATGTTTCATTACTTTTTAGAAAGACAACTTGCAATTTGCAGTATATGTCATAGAATATTAAGTCTATTGTATCGTGGGAGAATGTGAAAAGTGTGGAATATGATATACACATTATCTGCAGAGAGAATCGGACATGACTTGTATCTGTAACAAATTAATACTATTTGGTATAGAAAAGCATAAAGCAAAGTGCTCAATTCCTTTACATTTTAAACCAAACATACGAGTCACCATAAAAAGGAATCAATTTTAAAACGATTAAGAGAACAATCAAAACTAGATATGCAATCGTGTCAGAACGATGTGCGTGCAATGACGCCATGTTTCTACGTGTCAAACGAAAGAGCTTCTCTCGGACTATCCAGAGCAATTTGCACGAAGTCTGTAGCTTCTGTGATATTGGAGATAGGTAGGGCGAAAGAAAGGCATCAACAGTGACCTTGATGGGATGGTACTATGCCTACGAAGTTTGAAAGAAATTGGGATAGGGGAAAGAACCTAGAAAGGGCTCGCAAGCACTGCGTGCACAAACCAATGGGATTTGGTGCATGTTTGACATTGCAATCAAGATCGTTCTGGGGGCCAAAAGCGTGAACCCGATATGCCCCACAATGCGTGTAATGCATGGGCGGAAAACGTACAGGATCTGTATTATGACCGGAGTTAAATTGTTTTTTCTCTCTCTCTTTATGTCTCTTTATGGGCCGTATTTGGTATCATTAGAAAGAGAATTTCATGGTTGTTAATGTTAACTACTCTCTTTTTTTCTATGATAATCCTATCGAAACACGTGATGTAAAATAGATTTATAGGACAAAATGGAGTCTTAAATGGCCCCCTTGACCAATTTCAAAAATCCGGCCACGAGGTGCCCTGCGTATTGGAACTCGGCATGTCACTGCAAATTTTCAAGGAAAAAAAAGGACGTTTAAGGGGCGAAAAGCAGTCTGAAAAAATGACGTCATAGCCGAAACGTGTTAGATTCGGGCGGAAACTCGGCGGAATTCGTGTAGTGATCTTTGTTCAAATGCAATTTACTCACAATTTTCTGTGTAAACATATATTATACTTGGTATCATTCGAAAGGGCACTTCATTGCGGTCAGTTTGACACCATTGTTAACTGCGCGCAATGTATTGCACGCATTGAACGCGCTATTACGTAATCCATAGTAAATTCATCATTTTTGGCGATAACTTTGCGCTGACATATTTGAATTTTACCAAACTTAGCAAACAGTTGTCACGTATATCGATACATATGTCTACCAAGTTTCATTGATATAGGTATAAAGATCGCCGTTTTAGAGCAAGTTGAAGTTATTTTGGAATTCTCTTGAAAATTGCGAATTTGGAGGGCATTTTTCTGAAAGTCGGTCAGTGTTAGGGTATATATTTGTATATGGCTGGAAAGGGCATATCTTCAAGTATCTAAATCCCAAAAAGGGTACGGGTTTGCCAAGCCATAATGGAGATACGGCCACAGAAAGAAAGCCAATTCCCAGAACTTTAGAGGGCGCTATTTATGTTGTGCAAAGCCATTGGAGCTTGAAATTTGGCATGGCTCTGTGCAATTATGAGATAAAGATACTGTGAGATTTAAATACAAAACGGACATTATATGAGAAAGTTATGGCAGTTTTAGATTTTTTAGGGGTCAATTTTTCAAGAATTTGGGAGATTGTTGACGGAGTCGGTTTCAGATTTGAATTTTGAGAATGAAGATGGCATTTTGAAGGACAGGTTATACGTCGCAGATTAAAGAACATCTCTTAGACTATCTAGAGGAATTTGTTAGAAGTTTGTAGGATCTAGGATAGTGGAGATAGGAAGGAAGATAGAAAGGCCTTAAAATGGACCAGAAACGGACAAAATGGCGCCTGGACGGTTATGCATGAGTGATTTCGAAAAACGAAAAAGTAGGTGACCTTGATGAGATGCTAGAGATGATGCCTACGAAGTTTGAAAGGAATCGAGCAAGAGTAAAGGATCTAGATAGGGTCCACAAGCACTACGTGCAAAACGAATGGGATTTCGGACGCTAGGAAGAAGTAAGAATATTAATAACGTGAACGAAAACAAGGCAATGACGAAGGTCGTCATTGCAATAATGTCATCATAATTATGAAACACTTTCGCGAGAATAAACAGAGTGTCAAAACGTTTGGTCGCTTCCTTCTTTCGCTCGCCAAATAATATTTGTAAACAGAAGTTGCAAGTCTGGCAAACGGTTTTAACCGCCCCCTCTTCGCGAAAATGTACCCTTATGCCCCAGTCTGAGTATAAAATAAGGCATATTCACCTACAAATTTGAGTTAAACAAGTGAAAATATTTCCTCTTTTTTTTTCTTCAAACACTAAAGGTCATAGTAATACAGCACATCCTATTTATAAACTGAACCGAACTTTTCTTTCAAGGGCTTTTCAAAACAACACTGTGCAAAAAATTGTTGATCTCAGTTTCTAAAAGCCATTAAGACCCGCTATACTGCATGGTTGTCCTTGGATTGACGTCAACCAGATCATCCCACTCTTAGTTTAGTTTTAGATTTACATTTTAAAGTTTACACGATTTCTGTTTCGCGGTGTATCACGAGATTGTAGGATTCAAATTTAATCATGTTCCATTGCGAATCTAAATATTAGTTTTCCGATTGTTTTAGTTGGTTGTTGTTGATGCTGTTGTTTGGCTTGCTTGCTTGCCTACTCGCAAGTCATTCTAGTACTGAGTCTAAAAAAGGTGAAAATGCAGAGTATCTTCTTTTAAATAATAAATGAAAGGGGATAACAAATGATTGGAGAAGAAAATAATAAAGAGATTATAAGAATACACAGACAGAGGGGATTGGATAGTTAAGCAAAATGTGATCTGGAAGCAATGTACCATGAATAACGATGAATCGTGACAGTGATAAAAACAAACGTCATTACACTTTTCGATTCATGATTTAAATTATTAACATGACTAAGGGGACTTCGTGTATGGGTTTCCATTAAAATATAACATAATTATGGTTTCTGGAGGATCTAGCCTCTCCCCCTCTCCCTTATAAACACAAAGCTTCAAAGAAGGAAGACGAACATGCTCACACGCACACCCACACATACACACAATATATACACTCACACAGCACACTCACAAACTCACACACAAAGATCGTTTAATCACTTTTTCATTTTACATTTTACCTTAAGATATTATTTTGAGGCCACCATCCTAGTCAAGCATCGCTTATGATTGCGGTCTCCTGCACTTTTCCAAAGAAAGTTCGGATAATACTTTCAATTTATAATAATATGTTATAGAAATATTAAGTTTCGTTATTATATGTTTATAATTATGTAAAAAAAGACATTTAGACATGAACTTATCGTTGTTTGTATATTTTGTATGATATTATACCTAACGTTTATATGTTCTTTGTTATTCAGTATTATATGTGGATAAATGCAGAAATAAAAATCAAATCAAAAATCAAAACATCGATTCGGTAACCAAAAAGCATCTCTTGGATAGTAGGCAGTTTAATCGTGTTAAAA
>JAVYIG010011599.1:0-59544 GCA_035222895.1 Strongylocentrotus droebachiensis | reverse complement strand
ATCACATCAATCAATGTCAATGTCAAATCAATCATTACTTTAGAATATTACGTCATCATTAATCTGAAGTGAAGCTTCATAATTCGTCGGTTGTATTCAAAGTTAAAAGTCATTACTAAATATATAGAAAATTTGGAGGAAAGGGTTGAGGAGAAGAAGAAAAAAAACATGACAAGGGAAATACAATTTCAATTGATTATGAAAATTGTGTGAAAGAAAATTAAGAGTTTGTAAAACTTTCCAATTGAATTATGCTTTTATGAATATGGTACACGTTGTAAAATCTGTGATTAAATGGATGTGACCATTCAAAATTCATTGTTATTACAAACGGTAGCCAAGTTTAAGCATTATATTAACCTTTAGGTAATTGCATACTCCATCTTATTTTATAGATTATTTTGAAAGGTTAACTTATCTCCGTTTTAGTTATGAAAAGCTCTTTGAATTCCAAGGAAAACGTGATGTTGCCTGGGAGGGGGTGGGGGGGGGGGTGGTTGTCTATAACTCGAGGGCGTTGTATGATGATCAACATTCAGTAAGATTTGTAAACTGACCTAAACTAGTCACTTACATACCTCAAGGATTGGTGTTCAGGATTAAGATAATAGATTAATTTCCCTTCTGTACCTTTTTGGTGGGTCTTGATAATTATATGCTAACCCTTGTTTGAGAATTTCAATAAGCGAGTTCGTAATTAGGAGTTGCGCATGTGTAGATAAAGGTCATTCGCTCCCAAATTGTAAAACCATTGAGACGAATACTCGTATCGTGCTCATGAAAGTTATGTAATTAGTATTCATTTATGTACCGACAGTACATTTATCTGATACACGGGTGGAAGTATTCTTCTCAAGAGGGCAAACAAAAGGTATACAAGAAGCACCTCCATCACTTCGACAGTGATTATTCTAAAATGCACAAGTGGGACGTATCCATAGTGTAAAAGATGTGTGGATCTTTTGGGGTCATGCGTTCCGAAGCTATTTACGAACTGGCATTGATCACAACCTTCCCTGCAGTTGGAAACTTGTCCAAAATCGAATTTCAAGCTGATATTTTATTGAAATGACAGATGTGAAGAATATAAATATTTAATGTATATATTTGTTTTAGTGCTTTGTCAACCATTGTCAATATCACCTTCAATGCTAATAATATATTATGGTAGGCATTTTTAGATATCCTGATTCTTTTATATATTTTGCAGTGTAATTCCTATTTGCATTATTTGAGATCCAAATTTCTCTCCAAATGTATAGTTTATGTGTCTAAATTCTGTCTTACTGTTTCACGAAATGCGTTTTGTGAGCTCGAACGCATTGATGTTTATCACAAGTTTAGTAGGCATAAATTCTTCAATGTACTTCATGCTACGTGTTTCAGAGAAAAAAAATTGTTTCAGTATCATGTACTAAGTATTAAGTTTCAAGATGCAAGGTCACTATGTATAGGGCCTACACTTGTCTCAGTACATAGTTGACATAGGTGTAAAGTTGTCGTCGTCGTTGTTGTTGTTGATGATGTTGTCGTTGTTGGTGTTGTTGATGATGTTGTCGTTGTTATTTTTATTGTCGTTTACAATGAAATATAGTGGATCGTAGCTGTGGTGAGTGTGACTCGCCCCACTGAAAATGTTAAATTTTGCAAGCAGCTGTCATATGGTATGAGGAAGTGTTCCGTTCGACTATTCAATACTGCTGGCAGTAAACGACCCGTCAATTGTGAGCATTCTAAACACTTGTCATGTTGTTTTATTCTGTTATTTTTCCACTTTCAAAATAACATCTTTACAACAATCATAAATATGCAAACTTATAATGACAGCAGTTTGACAATAAAATGAACTATGAACAAAAGAATGAAATCACCATTAAATGTTACGAGCACAATTGTATGCACAGTGCGATTTAATGGAAGTTTATTGCTTAAATTTGTATTGAAAGTGGGTGGAGGGGGCAGTGTGCTGTAGTAGTTTGATATGTGGTTAAGTTATGAAATAATAATATAAATGACAAATAACGAAAGTGTGTACTTGTCTATAAGGGTGTCTGGAATTGATGAACGGCTGCTAAATCGAGTGATTTTTTTTTATATGACAAAAAAACAAATCAGTATTAGGCCTGTGTCTACATTTATACATTGAAGTTGGTTGTTTGTAAAACAACCAAACGCCTCGTTGTGGTTTGTATTAATGTTTGTATTGACAGTATTTAATATTGGTTGATTTACATATTATGCTGTTCTCTTATTATCAATAAATGTGTGGTATCTTACGTGCAATATTACGTACTATTGATATGCTACCTTGAGTACTTTGAAATGCATTTTTGTAGAGAGAAGGAGAGGCCGGGAAGAAAGGGAAAGAAAGGAAGAGAAAGGCATTGATAGATGTACATATTGTACATGTGCAGACAGGCAGATGGGTCGAAAGATGTATATAGAGGAAGAACTGAGGGAGAGGGAGAGGATGACGAAAAATGAGGGGGGGGGGGGAGAAGAGAGAGAGAGAGAGAGAGAAGGGGGGGGGGGTGACAAGAAATGAGAGGGGGAGAGAGAGAGAGGGCAATATATATATATATATATAGAGAGAGAGAGAGAGAGAGGGAGGGCAATATATATATATATATATAGAGAGAGAGAGAGAGAGAGAAAGAGAGAGAGAGAGAGAGAGAGAGAGAGAGAGAGAGATGGAACAAAGGGACAGACGGGAAATTGTTGCAAATAAAGGGGCACAAATACGTGTAGTGTGTAGTAATAGCTACTGCAACATGAATATTATTTCAATAGTAAAGAAAATCAGTACTTATCATCGAACTGCTCGAAATATGAATACTATCTATGATATGTAACTTCAAAGTGAAACAAGATAATCCAGATCAGAGCCTTTAGCCTCGCTAAGTATTATAAAATAATTTTAAGAGCCAAGGTTGAGTTCTGGGGAGAGGTTACAAATGATGTGTGAACGTTTGCCTTGTTATAATGCAAATGTGGAAGAACATCAGAAGAAGAAAAAAAGTGTTCCCTGAAAAGCAAGGCTTTTTAAATGCCTTCATATTCTAAATATGTATCAGCTTAAGAATAAGGACCCATTTTTATGCCACATGTTTGTGTAGTCCCACATTCATCTTTCTATATACAATGCTTGTTACTTTTTTCAAGCCTGGACAAAATTTCTTATCAGTTTGATGATTCCAGAAGCTTGCAGTACCCACCAATAATTATTTGCTACATGATAATTTTTTTCTGATCGATTCCACACCGTTTCTTTCACAAAGCAATCGCATGACCAGATCTCAATTGTCATTATCTTAAAGTATGAAATCAGTGACGCATATATCAATCGACAGACTACAGTGACTTGTTATTTACTTACACAGCAATTCACATGACGGAAGTGTTGAAATAAACTACGACTTCGAGACAGGAGGGAAAATCGCTATATTTTCCTCTGCTGAAATTCTGCTGGAATGGGACAATGACAATTAGATTTGTTTATCTATTTGATAATAGAATGAACCGCATTATTAATCAGGTTGATATTTATCAGTGTGTAGTAAAGTATCGACGTGAGGGAGGGAGAGCGAGAGAGAGATAGAAAGAAAGACGAGGAGGCGCGATAGCTCAGTCGGTAGAGCAGTGGTCTCGTGATCCGATGACCCGGTTTCGAAACCAAGTCGATGCGCTAGTGCCCTTTGGTAAGGCATTACTCCTCATTATCAGGTCCCTCGGAGAGGATCTAAAGCCGTTGGCCGTCTGGTTGCTTACTTACAAGCATTTATGCTACCTTAGGAGTCAGGTAAAATAACCACCACCACAAATGATTGTTAAAGAGAAAGACAGAGAGAGAGAAAGAGAGAGAGAGGGAGAAAGAGAAAATATCGAGAGAGAGAGAGAGAGAGAGAGAGCTAAATTGTTGACCCTGAAGAAAAACAATATTGGACTAGGTTGAACTAGGATCCAAAAGTACCTTAACAAGTCACTCATGCTTGAAAAAGGCCCAACTGTCGTACTCCTTTAACGTTTCTTTTCATTTCTAATTTGCAACGGGATTTTCCCTTTTATTGCACCTGCCCCAAGTGAGTAAATAACGCGTAGTTTCACCACCAGTCCTCAAATAAGAATATAAGATATAAGATTTGATAGGTCAGGAAATAAGGATGGAAAGAAGCCACTGTAACATTGAGATGGGCTTTGTTTTTAGCTCAAAATTATCGCAGAAAGAAAATTTTTGTTCGAGGTGTTATGTGATCATTATTAATTATTCCCATCATGTATTTGTTTGATATCATCATTCTATTTTGTATATTTTCCTTTGTTTCTTGACAAATTGGAAACGTAATTTCAAGAGAAAAGTAGATCAAATTAATTGTCCTGCATTGTAATGCCTAGAGGTTAAAAGTTGATTTTCCAACATGAATAGACTACACTAATCGAAACCTAATTAAAACGTTTATGTCAACTTGAAGTAGCACCGTCCATGGCGCTTTCGAGAGGATCCTATATTTGCTATAACCCTTTTTTCATGACCCGTAATTCAAAATATGAAACTAGAAGCAAAGGGGATTCGGTGAGATGCTGTCTTTTTTTATTAACAACTTCCTCCTTTGGCAGATGCTCCGATATGATTAATCAAACAAACGTTCTGGTTCTCACTTCAACGAATAGATGTCTTTGTACTTGGACATATTTTAAAGGTTTGATGCCGGCACAGCGGAGCTTGCAGCAGATGACTGGGTAAGTTGACCGTGGTCGTTCGATGGCACATTAATTAATATTAGGCCTGATTGTAAAGGTGTCGTTGTCGAGTAGTTTAACCACTAAAATGCAGATTTCGTGGGTTCGATCCCCGATAGGGCACTAATGTCATTAGGCAAGAAATTAATCTAAATTTGCCACCCATAAACAGGAGAGAAATGTGGACCTGGGCCCCGTCTTACAAAGAGTTGATATCAATAGCAACTTATTTGCGATTGATATCAATCGCAACTATGTACATTAGAGATAGGAGACTGCAAACTTGCGATTGATTGGAGGACTTACGATTGATTTGGATCAATCGCAAGTCTTTGTAAGACGGGGCCCTGGTATGATGATGAAATCCTATGTGATAGAAAATTCCATATACCCTGGGTGGTAGGAATATTCCCCAGGGAGTGAAAATGGTGAACATTTTGTGCGTGAATGAATCCGATGACCAGAGTGATAATAAAATTAAAAATCAATCATATATTCTTATGCGTGATTTTTAGGCGTATCTGAGGTGTGGTTCGTATGCGTGATTTTTAGGCATACTTCTGAGCCGTAATTCTAATGCGTGATTTTTAGGCGTAACTGAGGCGTGATTCTTAGGCGTGATTCCTCTGTGTGATTCGTATGCTTACTTCTGAGGCGTAATTCTTAAGGGTGATTCTTAGTCGTAATTCTTATCCGCCATTCTTACTTGCGTATCATCATTGTAATCGTATTACTGTCATAGTCGAATATCTAGTTTTCAAAAAATAAAGAATGGGAGAGGGGAAGACGCCCCCATTAAAATGGGGTTAGACCAACAACAAAAATCGAAAGGGGGAAATACACTAAGTTACTAACAAATTCAATCAAAATGGCTGTTAAATGAATAACAAGGAATAAAGCACTACAAAGTAATTGGCAAGGTGGGACATTTTCTGATTTCATGCTTAATAGGTCGAAACATAATTTCCTATTCCTTTCTAACGTTTAAAGAGTTTTTTTTTTTTGCACAATAGTTTTTCAGCACTTCTGTCTGAACTCCCAACTTATTGAAATAACATTTATAATGCCCTCTTTATTTTCAAAAATCATTTTCAGGTTCACAACAAAGATGGCTTCAGCATCTTTCCAAGTCGGTCCTCAATTTCGACTGGAATTTGTGATTATCTACTTAAGCTTGTTTACCATCGCCCTTATTTCTTCCGTAACCATGGAAACCCACGCCCAAGACTCGAACCCTGACCCCTCTTCCTGCTCGAACCTCTGTGACTTCAAAGACTGGACGAAATTTGCCAACTGCTCGAATCGGAAAATATCGTCGATACCAGATGTCTGCAGCTCGGCGAAAACATTGCAGTTGAACAACAACAATATTGCTCGTTTATACCCCGACGCCCTGCAGGATTTTACTAGTCTCCGATACCTTTACCTAAGAAGCAACACATTGAGTGATATCTCATCGAATGCATTTGTGGGCCTTGAGGAACTTGAGTACCTTAGACTTGGAGGAAACTGTTTCACCACCTTGAATGGTGAGATATTGCGCGGCTTAGACAACCTCGTTTTCTTGTTGGTTGTGGAAGGCTGTCTGGAAAACGTTGCCGCGGAGACCTTCAAGAGTTTGCCGAATCTTGGCACACTGGAATTGGGAGGGAACCATCTTCGGGAACCACTTTGTGACGCATTTGGTACTGGGAATGTGCTTCAGTCCTTGACACTTGCAAATAATCTGATCGGCTCGTTGCCTGATTATTGTTTTGCAGAGCTCCATCTTCTAAGGATACTAAGTCTAGACGGTAATAATCTAACAGAAATCAGAAATGGTCGAGGTCTCAGTGGACTAGACAACCTGCAAACCTTATCCCTTGAGAATACACATCTGATTTGGCTTTCTGGGAATTCATTTAGAAATACCACACAACTTCAACATCTTTCTTTGGCAAGGAATGGACTAGCTGATCTCCCAAATGATGCCTTCGCAAATCTCTTAAATCTCACATTTCTTAATCTGTCCAACAATGCTCTGGGTCGTGTGTCTGACAAATTGTTCCGAAGCAATCTTTGTTTGGAGATCATCGATTTGTCGGCTAATAGAATCACACAAATAGATCCCGTTGTCTTAACAGGCTTCCAGAATCTTCGGACTATCAAACTGTCTTCAAATCGTATAACGAAAATTTCATACTTGATCCAAGAGATACCGTGGCTAGATTTAGTCAATCTCAAAAATAATCCACTACGCTGTGAGTGTGCCATATTGGATCTTGAAGATTGGTTTGACCGAAATGCGGAATATGCGGCAGAGTGCGTCTTTCCAACCCCTAGTGAATATGACGATTCTGGATCCCTTCAAAATCTATGCGAGGGACATGTCCGTATTAATTTGACGTCAACAAGAAGTTCTTTCATTGATAACTCTCGTCACACCGAAATTAGAGCACTTAGCCTACCTGACGCAACGGCCGATATTCCCGCTTCCGCATTGGTAACGACATCTCACAACCTAGACAACACCAACACAGACAAACTGAATATGCTCAACATGACTAACACCATCGTCGTAGCGATCACAATCGTTCTCCCTCTTATTTTTATCGTCATATTGGTCGGCATCGTGTACCGTTGCCACAAGATTCTGACAACAGCCAAAGGAAAGTCAAAGAACAGTATCACCTTGTCACCTGGAGAGGATCCTCGTTTAGGGCTCATCGGTGCGCGCCCATCAACGAGTTTAACGCAGTTTAATGGATTGAACGCAGTTGTAGCAGGTGATGGGATGTGCAGCATTGGTGACGATGATGGACTTTATGAGGAGTTTCCGGAAATCGAATCTAAGATTAATTACCCTCGCCTCCCAAAGGTAGGTTTGATGACTTTAGCAAAAGTACCGAGTAGAAAACGTTTACTGTAGATTCAGATCTATATATTATGACTAACTTTGAAGACGTTTGTCATGGTCACAATTAAAGCAAAAATGGTAGTGTGTTTATCCTAGTCTGTCGCATTACATGACTATTAAAAGAATAAATTAAAAGAGATAAATTATCATGAATATCCATACTTCTTCAATGGCCTACACAGAATCGGAAAAAATGTCTTAAATATATGATAAATATAACGTTCGCATCGCACTGAGTTATTTTCAGTCTCTCAGGCCTGATACAACCTATACTGAAAGTTGACGAGACCGAATGCTCCCCGGACTGATTTTCATGTCCTGTGCTCCTTGTCAAATTGGCATAATTATGTACTGTCGTCCTTAACAATGCGATTCATGATTCCATTATGAACAGAAAATCCACAGCAAAGACGGTCACGATGGTGCTGATGTTGAGATGCTCAACAGAGCACCTTCCTACCTCGAGGTCTTCAATGATACATATGTTCTCTACGACCCTCCCCGTTTGCCTGACAGGGACTACGAAGCCATTGACGACCACGAGAAAACATCAACTGAACGCGAGTCCGACTATTACACCTTTGGTATCAAGGAACCCGTGTATGATTCGAAGATTCCTAAATACGCAAACGAAAGAGAGTTTCTCTCTTCTTGAAAACCTTGAACATAATAATCAGGACTATGTGTACCGTGTCTACAGCATCATATCTAGGCTACAACATAACCATGATAGTAAGGAAATATGGACAATAACATGCTCATGGACCAAAATTCTGGGTATTCAACACTGCATAAGACTATTGGGTGAGAGAAATTCATAGTCAATGCACATAGCTTCATATTCATGCCAGGAAAGAGAGCTTGTATAAATACATATTGCCGACAAAGAACGCGTCATAAAATATGCGCTAACTGACACTGCACTGTACCATGGGGTTTTAAACGTTTGCAGCGACAAACTACATGTGCATATTTATTGCTTGAGAAACTACAATTTGTTCCTCATTCGCACGAAATTCAGTGCCTTAGCAGAACTTAAAGAAGATATTCCACACTTGTTGTCTTTTTTCTTTTTGACAATTATTATGCAAGGAATAAACAAGTAAATAGTAATAAAATATACCATGCACTGAAAGTCTTTAGTTGAAATTATAGATCGAGGTGGCAGAAATAGCACTATTTTCTGAGGGGCGTAGCCCCGTAAAAAATAGTGCTATTTCTGTCGCCGAGGAATCCATAATTTCACTAGTGGCTTGAAATAGTGCATGATATATGTGTTTTATATTTTTCAAACCAACCTTCATAAAAATAATGATTATAATAATAATGTTTACTGTCACTGAAGTAGTGTGCAGTGATAGGAGCGCAGACGACAGTACCGCGACCGCGACCGCGACCGATAGCACATTGATCTTGGTCAATCGCATATATATGACGTCATCCATGGTACAGTGCCATGGTATAGTGCACTATACCATGGATGACGTCACGGTTACATCATAGCAATGTTATTTTTGGTCACGTGTTGACCAATCACTCAACAGGATTTCAAAAATATAATAAATGTTACTATCGAATGGAATTGAGAGAGGAGTGTCTTGAGAGAGGAGTGTCTATGATACCAAGGTAATGATACCACGGATTCATCAAGGTAAAACAATTTTTTGAAGAAAAAATAAACAAACAAAGACTGATCCAAGATTGAAATCGCTCACATCCTTGGGAATGAAAACATAGAAAATATGAAAAAGAAGAATATGTCATAAAGTTTTTAAGCATAAAGATGTGATTTCTTTTTCCTTTTTTTTTTTTTTTTTTTTTTTTTTTTTTTACTTCATTAGTCTTTTGAATAAAAATTACCTTTTGACATAAAGGGCCATAGTTGTACTGTTAGAATGATTAATATCACACAAATTTGCAAGTGTAAACGTGTCTTTACATAAACAAGTTTTTTATAACTTGCTTTTGGCAAAGATGTACGCACCTATACCGGATTACGTCCGCCTT
The DNA here is from genome assembly GCA_035222895.1 of Strongylocentrotus droebachiensis. Taxonomy (NCBI): domain Eukaryota; kingdom Metazoa; phylum Echinodermata; class Echinoidea; order Camarodonta; family Strongylocentrotidae; genus Strongylocentrotus; species Strongylocentrotus droebachiensis. The sequence goes on along the minus strand of JAVYIG010011599.1, from coordinate 49,904 downwards.
AATTTGTCATTTAATTTATCATGTCTCACAACATCCATTTTGTGTAAAATAGATAACTATGTGCATAGGTTAATTCGTATACTGTGCTAGATTTGTCCTTAGAGTGGTTGTGAAATAATTGTTTATTGCTCTTTGTAAAATACCTTGGATGACTTATTACACAAAAGTGATTGTAAATAAAAATTATTTTTCTGTGTAATATACCCTTGATGACTTGGGAGGGGGGGGTAGCGGGAGTGGTAAGTGGGATCGTGAGGGAGGCAGGAGGGGGGGGGGGGTGTTCAGGTGAGGGGGTCGATAAGAGGGATAGTGAATTGGTAAATTACTATGATTGTATGTAAATTTATATTATTTTGCTTTTGGACCCCATGGAAGAACAGGACCATTTTGAGTATGGTCCTGAAATGGGTTTTTCCAACCGTTGTCTATACTTTAAACACATTTACTTTCTTTCTTAATATCAGTTGAAATGTGTTTCATATGTATGTTTTTTAAAACTTGTATGTATATATATATATATATGGATGTCGGAAAAAGAAGGAAAAAAAACAAAGAAACAAACAAAGAATCGTATCGCTAAAAGAGAAGAAGTCAGTTTAAACTTTCTCGGTCGATGAAAAGACATTGTTGTAATCCCATGACGAGTTGTAGTGCCATTGTGACAAATCTTTCACCTGCATGACGAATCGTATCATTTTTGGTGTTAGATGTTGGATATCCGTTGTAAATAGACATTCGAATGATCAAAATGTAGAGATGGTGCATGTTCTCGAAGTCAATCAATATGGCTGAAAAGACCAACCTGTTATATCACCTTGAAACTTATGTTCGTCATTTTCAAATAGTACAACTGTAACAAGGATCTGTAAATAAACAAAGGAAAACAATATATCATTTCATTTGTTCTTCATTCACTTTAAAATCACATCTAACATGTCTTAAAGATAGAAGATTATATATACCCTAACAAATACATGCAGGGACAAAATATACATTTGTACAAGAAATGTATGGCATGTAAAAGCAGAAAGAGAGGAGTAGCAAGTGAGAGAGCGATAGAGAGAGGGAGAGAGAGAGAGAGAGAGAGAGAGAGAGACATAGACAGAGAGAGAGAGAAATAGATGAGAGAGGAGAGGAGGAGTATAAAGTAAAAGAGGGGTCGAGAGAAATCTTTAAGGAAAGGGTACACAATTTATTATACACATAAAACACCAATAACGGATAAGAAACTTGGTTGACATTTACACAAATGAATAGCAACTATGATATGTTAGCATAACTATGATAACAATAAAGAGTTATTAGTATATATATTAAAAAGGCGTAGAGTCATGTCTAATAAAAAAAAAGGCAGCGGTTTTAATCATCAGTTCATAATTGTGTCGAAACTTTGACGCTTGTTTCATAACGTCAACATTATCAAAATAGTATCAATAAAAAGTTAAATGTCAAGCTTCTGATTTGTAATTGAAACTAGAGTGAATGAGGGTACTTAATTAAAGTATCGTTATGGAGGCCTCTTGAACTCTCAGTTAAAAACTGGACGAACATCTGGGCAATAATTATGGATGCACGGAGACTATGTTTCAACTATTACAAAGGGCCTAGATATTATAGAATTAATACAGCATCGGTCTTCTGTTACAAAGGGCCTAGATATTACAGAATAATTTTCTCGTGACTATTGATCAATAGCCCAAATATGTGATATTTTGAAGTCAAGCCACAGGTGGTTCAGTACTCTCCAGGGGCGGATCTAGCTTTTTGGTAAGGGGGGGGGTTTGACCAAAATAATGACGATGCGGAGCATCGTCCACGAGCCGCGAAGCGGCGAGCCGATTTTGTTGGTTGTGTTTATTTGAACCCCGTATAAGTGATGTTTTCCTGGCATCTATTAACACAATGGAGACCATAAAAAGCAGTGCATGATAACGTCTTTTTAAATCAAGTAACAGTTAAATACACAGTTATATCCAGAGTTATCATGTGTTTGGTTAAGTTACCAGATGAGTTGAATATCTTCTCACAATATTTGCACTTGAAAGGGTTTCTCTCCAGCGTGCGTTCTTTTTTTTTTTTTTTTTTTTTTTTTGTTTTTTTTTTTTGGCCGCCCAAGGGGGGGGGGGGTTTAAACCCCCTAACCCCTCCCCCGTAGATCCGCGCCTACTCTCTTCAAGGCACTAGGAAACTCTTAAAGCCCCTCTCCATTAGTTTGGCCAGGGGGCATTAGACCTCCCTGCAAGGTCACTGGCAGGTGGTTATTTCATCAAATCAGCTCTCAAATGCGGTGTATGATTTTTAAGATATAAATGTCTCATTTCCCCACCAACTTGATTTCTTTGTGCCTTTGAACAAGTTAAAGTGAGGACACAAGTGTATTTAAAAAAAAAGATATTTCTTTCCTAACGCAGAGGAATATTTTTTGATAAGTTTTTGCATTCATCGCTATTCATTTTATACAAAAGAAGATCACTTTTTTCTCTTCAAAAACACATTGCATTACGTATGATACATGATAAATAATAAACGGTATTTCTTAATGCAATATCTCAACGAAACCTGTCAATAGAAACCGACTTAGAAACCACATACATTTGACTAATGTAATTTTGTGGTTACGATCAAGGACCTGGCAGAGAGCAAAAGTTATTAAATTGTGGTGGACATGTATTTGTGCGGAGTGATCTAATACATGCAGTAAGGAAAAACATGGTTACCGTGTGGGGGCGTATTGCTTGATCATCGCCAAAGAGATTTGATCATTGCCTAAAACATAGTCCGCCCTCCTCATCGTTTACATTGGAGCACACAAAAACTTATTTTAAGTCAAGATAGTCACGCAGTATCAAAACTATTTTCAGTCGAAAAGTTTGCACTATCCAGTAGCGGTGACGTCACAGTGTGTCCTGTGATTGGTCAAAAGTTGTGTAGCTTAGGTAAAGAGCAGTTAGCAACAAACATAAGCGACATATTTGTGACGGTTATTTGTGTGTCCATTTCTTGACATGACGAGGACTGATTGGAAAGGCAGAGGAGATTATGCAGTCGCATGTACATGTATTCAAAGGATGAATTAAAAGAGATTAATTATCTTGAATGTAATTATGTTATCCTTCAATGACCTATACGGTATCGGAAAAATCTCCTAGATATATGATAAATATAACGTTCTAATCGCACCGAGGTATTATCAGTCTCGCAGGCCTACTAAAAACTGTACTGGAAGGTGACGAGACTGTTTGCTCCCCAAACTGATTTCCTAGTCCTGTCTTTCCTGTCGAATTGACAAACATAATGTGCTTTTCCTTCATAATCAATGCGATTCATGATTCCTGGCAACGAGATTACCGAATATATAATCATATAATGTATTTAGTGTATACTAATGACTAAAGAAGATTTTTGCCATAAAAGTATGTAAACGAGGGATGAAAAACAAATCCTCTTTGATTTATATCGGATTGGAGTGACGCGATCACTTTTCAACTCGTAAAAGGGTGCCGTGACTTGCAAAGAAGGGGTTGAAAAACACTTATCCAGAGGACTAAAGACGTCCCCCCCCCCCCATGAATGAACCCATGCTACACCACTGGCGTTTGATAATAACATAAGTAGTAAATCTTGGCTAGTGAAACAAATATCGACTTCAATCATTGCAACCCTAAATCGGAAATTTGTGGTTGGTATCATTACGTCAATTCTTAGGAAACATGAATTAGGTTTAATAAACGCAATTAACGTTGTATTGAGAACTTTCCATGTGGGGGCACATTACCATGGCAACTGAAGGTTGGATACACAGTGATTGAAGATCAAGTAATTAATCAAAGATATGAAGAGAGGGGATAGGGAGGGAGATAGAGAGAGAAGAGAGAGAGAGCGAGAGAGAGAGAGAGAGAGAGAGAGAGGAGAAGAGAGAGGTGGAGGGAGAGAGAGAGAGAGAGAGAGATGGAGAGAGAGAGAGAGAGAGAGAGGAGAGAGATGAAGGGAGAGACAGGGGGATAGGGGAGGGGATGGCAAGTGTGTACGAGAGAAAAGTGAAGGAGTGTTTGATTAGAATGTGAGGAAAGAAAGAAGATGGATATTCACGTGATTTTATAATTTCAGCGAAGGGGAGGGACAGAGAAATGAAGGAGAGTGAAAAGAAAAGGACATTCTAAAAACAAAAACGCAATACATAAAACATAAAACACAATAAAGATTATTTACAGAGAAAAAGAAAGAAAGGGGTAATAGGGTGCGTATTTAGTGAGTAATAATAATATATCAACGTCATTTCCCTTTCCAGTTTCATTGATAGAAAAGTCCGTATTCAGCTGTCAATGACCTGTGTATTCTGGAATATAAATAATACAACTTACTTACTTCCTGTGATATTGGAGTGAGGACCAGCGAAAGTTCAACGTTTTATCACGCAAAAACAAAAAGATTGCAAAGAACTGATGTAATTTCGCTTTCACTGAATCGGGTTGGAACGTATCTGGCAATGCTGTTGCCATGGCTACCTCCCCTGTAATAAAAACATAGAATGGCTGCCAGTACTTATTAGCAACTCTCAGGTTAATCCAACATTTGAAGAAAAAAACTTCAGCAGCAGGAATGAATCTTCTAGCTTCATTTCGAAATAAATCTCGTTTGCTAAGACCGTTGGTGGCTATTGGTTCCCGAAAAGCCAAAAGCTACAGTTTTATCGACTATAGAAACTGAGACGGTAACCACATTCGTTGACTCAGGTGTTTCTATCTAGGGTTGACATTATAGTCTTGGCGGTTGGAAAAAATAGATGACCACTTTTAACCGGTATTGAATATTTATATTTTTTGTTGAATTATTTGTGCTCTGGAAGAAAGAAAATATCGTCATGTTCGCGAGATGGAGATCTAGGAGGCGTCCTCGAAAAAGGGTAAGCTCACAACTTATCTATTTGTGTGTGAGTTGTTCAAATGATCATACTTTAATTCAATAACCATGATAATAGACTTCTGTAGCTGCAAAGTTTTTGCAAAGTTATGGGCTAGAGCGGCCCCAAATCACGGTAAAAAAGAGTGAGTGCACTCAATTGTCTGGCAACCTCAGTACATTTGGGGCTTCTCCGAAAGTACTTTACCTACACTTTCACAACATACAAGCACAAGCAATGTACTAAATACTGCCATTTGTCACCAACATTTTATATCTGTCTATCTCTTTCTTTTATATTTACTCCATTCTCCATGCATCAAGTATGTCCTTTTATTTTGTCTTCCTGTTCCATTGAATGTTTTTCTGCATCTCATTTTCAAACGTCTCCATCAGACAGTATGTGAAAAATAAAAAAATAAAAATTACAAACATAATCTTGGGAAGTTTATTTTATTGGTAATTATTCACATGCCTTTAAAGTGGAAGACTAAAATCCATTATACAGCTTAATGCTTACACCTGTATAATATTCATGAATGTAGTTGATGCAAAGCATAAAGTTTAATCATTTACAATTTCTTGTCAGCTCACTTCAAGTTATGCTAAAAGACTTTTGACCATTGGTTGTCGGTGGTTTTGTCTTCTCAACAATTTGTCTAGCCCTCTCACGACTTGTCACCCTTTCCTCTACTGCTTAATAAAACAATCTTCCTATTATGTGTAAGCCTGATATTAATTGTTTAAATTTTGTATACAGCATATAGTTTCATTATAATACACCGACGCCCAGAGGAGGAATGTTCTCCGCCACCTAAACTACGCGAATAGTGATCCTGTTTATTTACATGCACATAACCTCCTTACCAGAAAAAAAAAAGATATTCATCATGATCATAATATAGATTCCTACAATGGGTAAATATGATGAATCTACCATACTGCAATACAATCTACAGAAAGAAACAACACTTAGTTTTTTGCTGCTGCATTTTCATTTGATTAAAAACGAAACATGTTATACAAATCCTATATGGATTATGAAGAATATACGTACAGATGTGATCTACAGGTGTGGTCGAATCATCCATTGTAATAAGTTTTTTTACACGTAAATATAGATGCATAATTATGATATGCCTGAGAGTACAGGCATCTACTCAGAATATATCATCCTCTAAACACGCTAAAATTAATGTTCATTTTATTCGTTGTACACAATCAAATCATATTCCCTCTAACGTCACTGCAGCTATCAAACGCTTCCCATCTATGAGATACATTATGTACAAAGTCAAGGCCAAGGTGCGTCCCACACTTCACCATGTATTATAGAATTGTATTATTGAATTGTCAATATGAATCGATATCGTGTTGAGAGCTCGAATATATTTTGCCCTAAGTCAAAGATAATATATTGCAATTCTTACCAAATCATTGACAGCTGTTTTGTTTAAATTTTTCCATTTCAATTCCGCTAAATGGCAAGCCTCGTACGTTACCAAGTGTTCGTGAATTTGATTATGAAATTATGAACATGACTTGACATGAAATCATATAATTATATTTGATGCTTTGTCTGATTCAAGCTCCATTAGGGCTATCAGCTTGTTACATTCATCAGATACACTGAAACCTTAGATGTGATCGGTAACGTATGGGACTATAGAGCTTGGACTTGACCAACAAATACATATAAACTGCATGCACTCGAAATGTATGTACACGAATACATACATTTCCTTAATTATGTACACTTTTTCGTCGTTATACAAAACAAGATAACAAGTACGACCTGTATGCAATTCCTATCCACAGATGAACAAATTTTTAACGATTCTTATTAGCATTCACCGTTTTCATTAAATTGAATCATTTTAGCTAATAAATATTCTCAAAGTTTTTTTCTGTTTAACATGTCGTGTGGGTTTTTTGTCTTTCTCCCAATTTTTTTTTTTTTTTTTTGGAAACAAAAGTTAAAGGTAAAGACCAGTATTGGCAACGCCCCAATTTCAAAAAATGAAATGGAAGCTCTCATTACCAATCATGTGAAAGAATATGTTTTGACTAATACATGATGATAAAAAATTTGCCGGGAAACCGCCTACTAATTCATATATTTGGTAAATTTATTTCTCTCATGGTCTGGTGAGAGAGATAGGGTAGTCCCATATACATCTTTCTGTGTATATAGTGCTTGTAACTTTACGAAGAATGGGCCAAATTTCTTATCATTTTGATGATTCCAGAACCTTGCAGATGCTAGATGCTAGATGATCAACCTTTTCTGATCGATTCCACAACGTTTCTTTCACAATGCAATCGCATGACCATTACTGGTCTTTACCTTTAAGGAAATTTGAGCAACATTATCATCGTTAAAAATTCTCAGTCATTCAAATTCTAAATAGAATCTATAAAGATTATATCATTATAAATTTACAACACTTAAAACAATTCATGAAAAATGTATTAATTAATAATATCAAGAAGAGCACAGGTTATCATACAAATAACGCACGTCCCAGAGTGCAATAGCGGTGAATGCAGTACACGCGAGGTTTCTTTAGGTTGGTGCCGCTCTGTGAACGAGCCGCTTGCGGCGAGTTTACAGTGCGCACCATCTGAAGAAACCGAGCGTACACTGCATTTACGTTTCGCACAACAGGGTCAAGTGCGTTATTTGTTTTATAAAATAGCGACACAAATAGCAACAAACGAAACTTTAGATCTTAAGTTAGAGTCTACGAGAGTTCGATCTAGATCTAGAGTTATGTTGGTTCTAGACTAAGAGTAAGACCTTGCAGGCTTACCAAAAAGTCAATGGGATTCATTGCCTTGATTAAAAATAAAATCCATACAGTGGGTCTAGAGACGAGTCTACATCAGACAGCTGAAATTCCTGGCTTCATTATAAAATCCAAAAGTAAAAACAGGCCTAAATCCAAGGCAAAAGTAAAATAAAAATTTGCTTTTTATTAATACCCCGCTCTAGCTAGCTAGCTACAGCTAAGCTACGCGTACGTTGCGCTGGGGATCATGCATGGTGGAGCGTACAATATTAGCTATGCGTAGCCTACAATAATTGCAATGCACTCAAGGGAGCGCGTACTACATGTACGCGCGCGCACCGGATCTTCATGGTCACGTGTATTATAACTTTTTTTCGCGCTTTTTCTGCACTCATTTCTTCAAAATCGTGCTTGCATCAAAAATTTGTCAATGTCATGTGACGCGTATTGACCAATCACGATGCTTAAAATACTAGAGCCACTTTATAAATCAAAATATCAAGAAGAGCACTGGTTATATCAAAATATCATGGTCAGATTGACAATTAATTAACTAGATAAATTTTGTACATTTACCTTTTATTCATTGGTTGTTTATTCATCGAGTTTTAATTAATCTTTCTATTTCTCTAAGGGCCAAACAGGCAACAATGCTTTTAATATTACCTGTACGTTGAAGTTGCAACATCATCACATTACTGATATAGCTACAAACATCTAAATACGACCGAGTAACAATTTAACGATAATTGAAGTATATCGTACTATTGTGACGTATGCCTACGGAGTTGGGTATACATCTACATGCATAGTATTCTTTTAAGAACACAAGACTACATGTATTTACATTTATACAGGAATAAAATCAAAGCTACCGAAATCAGGAACAAGTGAATTACAATCCCAATTTCATATATAACCCAGTGTATTTTAATTTGAGACAATCTAATTTGAGACAATATAAGTCACTTTAAGCTACTCATTTGCTACGATTATCTGCCTTCAGCCTAGACAAAATGTGTGCTTATGTCACACTCAATACATGCACTGTTCAATTGTAATTGTTATTATGCGCACAGTAGGTGTATTGCTTGGATATTTTGAATAAAAAAATATATAAAAAAAAAATATATATATATATCAAAATTTATAAAGCATCTGATAATCACAAAAGTCTTTGAATGTCTTTGAATTCCGCATACCATACCAAAAAAAGCAGGACTGCAAGATTGAAATGATAGATAAAATGTTTGCACTCGCCGATTTTACTAGGAAAATATAAAATAGGGAACTCACTAAAATGTGGACAAGAACTGTCAGTAGCCAAACTTTTAAACCCAAATGAACCATCTTGGTGAAATTTTTTTCCGTTCCTTCATGGATGATTCTTTCCTTGTAATTGGGTAGTCAGTTGAAGGGTCAGTAAGTAAAAACGTTAAAATTAAAAACTTCACAGCATCAACACTAGCAACATTACATAACAATGTGATCATGCTAGTCATCGATTCAGATGAAAACATGCGATTGTACTTATCTCTGTAACCACCTATTGAAATATCCGCAAAGAAAATTACGACAGAAATACATAGCAAAGTCTTCCCTATTGGTGAACAAGGTCTGAAGCCATTACAAAAGTTATGTTTCTCTACTTTCAATTTGGGGAGATCAGCCTCAACTTCTTTGCAGCAATCAAGGACATCATCCTGGCACTGAAACGCCAAGGATGCCTTTGCAAAACTACAAAGTCGTCTTCCTTCGCATACAAGCTTTTCTGGAGTTGACTCAAGCACAGATTTAATCTGTAAATCGGCGCTTTCGCAAGCTTGTTGACTGACCAGAAGTTTCGATTCTGCCTTCTGTATCTTACACCACCTCTCTTCTGCATCTTCTAGAAGACCGGTACTAATACCACGCTGAATTTCCTGGATCCTCTGAATATCAAGATCGGCTTTTTCTTTCACAAGTTTCAGCATGTCGTCCGTTTTTCTCTCATGAAATATTATATTCAGCTGTGCCTCCCATTGGATTCTGTAAATTTCTTTCTCCAGGTTTTTCGCGACTTCTTCCTTGATTTCATCAACAACTTGATCCACTAATTCAGGGGCTTCTTCAATTTTTCCTGAGGAACTTTCAATCTCCCGTCGTAGTTCTGACAGCCTCTCTGCCCTCACACCGACCTCTTGCAGTTGCTCGGTTAGGTCGCGTCGAATTTCTTCTCCAAGCTTAAACACATTCACCACCTTGTGACCTTTGTGGACATCAACTGCACATTCTTTGCAACAGCCAAGCCGGCATGTTTCGCAAAAGATATCGACCTTGTGGTTCAAGTGAATGTTGCAAACCCATTCTGGATCGCCGATGTCTTCTCGTCTTGCCTGCGGCAGGTCTTGGAAGCAACCCTGGCAGAGGTTTTTGCTGTCTCGGACAGAACATCTCATGGTGCCTTCGGTGGCGTTCCCGCATTGCTCACACGGGGAGGGCGCCAAATGATCACCAAATGCTGACGCCATATCGAGTTGTTCTCCTCTGTTCTGTTCTTGTGGTCGTTGTGCAAGTGCACATTCAGACAAACACCGGTACTACTCCCAGTTGTGATGTCACCTAACGCAAAAACGAGAAGATTACAAAACATACTTGACAATTGATTACAAGATGAAAACTTTTGTCCATTATTTCATTAAAATGTTCTTGATACTTGATTCCGTCACATATCAAAAAATAACTCATGATACAACCTAACAAACGCCTCTTCATTAAATTATTCTGGTCCTTTGTTTTCTATTAGAAAAAAAAGCTGATAATACAGTTGTATCAGTTTTAAAATGATATGCCTACGAGTTAATCTTCTTCCTTACAATATTGCAGACATATTCCTTTAACAGTTAGGTATTCTTCCTTTTTGTATTCAAGAAATCTTGATTAATCCTTGAGTAAAAAAAATACACCTTCATACAAATGTAAAACTGATAAGAAATGAGCATAGAGAGATAATAAAAACGAGCTGGTAGTACAACCATTTGTGCTTTTCAGCAAATGAGATTTTTAGCAAGTTTCAGGTAGCTAATTAACACTTTCTATACACCAGCATTTCTTTAACTTAATTCAAGAAAAATTGTCGTTGTTGGACGAGTTCAATACACTTTTGTAGGTGTTCTTTCCCTACAAGTAGTAACATTGGAAAGGAAGTCGCGGCGTATATGAAACAGACCCTTTTGTTTGTTTGAGGGAGGGAGGTGTCCTAAAAAATAATGATACGTAATTTGGAATATTGAAGCCGGTTTCTCTCAAAACCGAGTTCCGTTTTACAGACGGCAATATCAGACCCTTATTATCGTCTTTTTTTATTTTCTAGCTTCTTCTTTATCTTTTTTCTTATCATTATTATTGTAATAATTATTATTATTGTTATTGTTATTCCCATGATCATTGTTATTATTATTATTATTATTATTATCATCATCATCATTATAATTATATTATTATTATTATTATTATTTTTTATTTTTTTTATTTTTAAAAAACATTTTTCTTGGGGTGTCTTGTTACTGTATAAAATCTAGTACATATTTTATATTGGGCCTACATTCCACCGCCCCCCTCCCCCCCCCCACTCCGGGGTCGGAATGACCGCATTCGTGTCACTAAAATATCCGGTACAGGGGTACTTTTCACGCACCAAAGTCCGGTTCGTACATACACAAAATTGACTTTACACACCGGACTTAGGGGGTGTTTTCAAAAGGAGGGAACACGCATATGCGTACCCTAAATAACATTGAGTAGGGGGGGGGGGCGGGCTTTCCATCATGCAACCGTTAACAGACAGTATCGATATAGACTGTATCCACAACGCCAAATATATTTATTAATTCATTTGCGTTTTACATCTAATACTGACTTCAGAGCCTCGATAACTCTTTATTTGAGCAGAAAACAACTACTGTTTGGCATTTTGATAAATCCCCAAATCGTCGATAGAAATGATAAACGTGAATTTTATTTAATATGGTTACCTTACACTCTTCGGACCGCCTACCAGACAAGTAACACAAGGCTTGTTTTGATATGCTAATAATCAACCGTGCTTATACTTTGTCACTACTCACTAATCAAACACACTTTCGTCATATTCTAGAATGTCAATACTCACTACTCAGACACAATGTCGTCACATTCTAGAATCTATTCTACCAGAGACCCTGATAGTACGATCTAGACTTAAGAGTGCATTCATCAACTTTTATTCTTAGAGATGAACAGTATAAAATAACATCATTTTCTAAATAAAATATATGCAAGATAATAATGAACCAACGTACCTTTGTGTTGATAAAAGGAACAAACATACAATGATGTCGTAGTAATAATATATAGCGATATGTAAACAATCGTTTGCTCAATTGACACGTCACCGTATAGGTTGCCTGGATTGCGCCAGACTGAGACGTGGGAATACCCGTTTTAGATACATGTACAAACAAGAGAGGGCGCTTCCCCTAACACGCACAGAGAACTGCACCTCAGTCTCCTTTTAGGTCTATGTTTTGTATTTAATGTGATGTAAGTGGAGCCTTTTTAACTCATAGCCTGCCAATGAGGCTGCATGCACACAATCGTTATACTGCTTTGTCCATGCGAGAGAGCTATCGCTTGAGTGCCATGTGCGTGCAATGCAGCATTCGTAATATCAGTTATTGTTCATGCTCATTGGACTGTGCTGTGTATTTTGCACTCGGTATTCATAGAACCCTCGCGTTAATTAGATTATCTCCCAAACAACCTGGCACGGGGGGATTTGGGGCTTGGCACAAAGGGGATTCGCCCTGTGTCATGATAAGAGTTAAACAACATTCGTTCTGATCAGGATATTCTATCCTACAAATGAAAATAATCAAATGAGATAAATCAATTAAATAGATTGAAATAAAGTAAGGCATAAATGTTTCTGTATTCTGATTTTGCATTACATAATGCTTTTAAAACGTTTGAAATAAACAGACTTTTAGCTTTAGACCAAAAAAGAACAATGTTTAGTTAGTCGTCCCCTTCCTTCAATTTTTCGGCCTGTCCCGATTTTGTTTATACATTTGTAATGTTTGTTCTGACAGATGTGTTTTACTTTATTTATTTCGTTTTGGTAATAGATTTACTATTAAATCGTATTGAATATGTTCATTTTGTCATTTTTAAAAGAGACATTGAACCACTAAATTATTGATTGACCCTCAACAATTCTCAGTGAGAGTTTGCTGTGTCAGCACATTAAAGAGAGTGTATACTGACGAGAATACGTGTCTTTCCCGTGGCCTGACTCGGGGCCAATCGGGTACGACCCAACTAACAATTGGACGTTTTCTGAACGTTCTAAAAACGTTCCAAGTTGGTTTTTGGACGTTTTGTGAAAACGTTTTTTGGACGTCAAAATGTGGTAGGTTTTCGACGTATTTAAAACGTTTTATTGGACGTTTTAAAAACGTGTTTTAAACGTTAAAAGAACCACAAAAAAACCTTTAAAAACCTTTCAGACATTCGAAAAGTCCAAAAACCTTTTGAAAACGTTCTAAATATATTGTTGACGTTGTTAAAAACGTTTGGAACGTTCTTAAAACGTTTTTAAAACGTTAAAATGCACTACAAACGTTTTAAGAACGTCTAGAGAACCTTTTAAAACACGTCTGGAACGTTTATAAAACGTTTTCTAAACGTCCAAATGTTCTACAAACGTTTTAAGAACGTCTAGAAAACCTTTTAAAACACGTCTGGAACGTTTATAAAACGTTTTCTAAACGTCCAAATGTTCTACAAACGTTTAAAAAACCTTTTAAAACACGTCTGGAACGTTTATAGAACGTTTTCTAAACGTCCAAATGGTCTACAAACGTTTTAAGAACGTTTAAAAAACCTATTAAAACACGTCTAAAACGTTCATAAAACGTTTTAGGAGATCGTCAGAAAACCTTTATAGAATGTCTGAAAATGTCTCGGGCGTTGAAAGAATGCGCAACAAACATTTAAGAACGTCCTGCAAAAGTGTTAAGAATGTTCAACAAATACAAATGGTATATGAAATAAATACTGGGTCACACATTTGATCGATTTCATGATTTTATTATCAAACATAAATAAATGTTCAAAGACTTGGTAATAATAGTACATGTATTTCAAGGTTACTTATAAAAAGATACAATGTTCTCTGTAGGTTTCCGTGGTGATAAAGTATTCACAACTGAAAGTTTTCATAACACCATGTGGTATACGAACATCCAATAGACGTCTATTTCAGGCTGGTGATAGACAAGTGATATCACAAGGAGAAAATCTAGAGAAATACGGTTGAAAAATTGGCGTAAAATAGACTTAAATAAGATTATAAACAGCCAACAGAAATTTGGTTTGGATGGTCCATTTGAAACCACAGATTTACAAGAAAAAAATGTACAAGATGACGATATGTCATTATAGTAAGTGGCAAGTATGAATACTCAATATTACCAATCTATTAATAAAAAAGGCAAGTCTATGAATATATCTAGTGTAAAAAAATTGGCAGCACACATATTGCATTTTTGGTTACAGCATACTCAACAAAAGTAACTTGAGTGATTTATAGAACCCGTAATTTCTTTGATTCCTGAAAAGATGTTGTTAATTCGTACCGAAAACATGTACCAACTAAATGACAACAAAAACTGGGCATAATTGGTGTGATTGACCTCTGGTAAAACCTTAACGAGAACTGTATAGTATTACCATTTACTATATTGTCCTTTTGATCCCCAACAGATGTTGTAGTCAGGTCCAGATTTGTGCTATAAACGAATTTTATCAGAAGCCAGCATTAGAACTTTCATCTTCCATGAAATACAAAATCCATCATATAACATAGTAACAATCAACACATAATTATTTACATTAATGAGATACAATTTGAAGATATGTCATATAACTGGCAAGTATGAAAACTTAAATTTACCAATCTATACATAGGAAAGGCAAGACTATAAATATATCTAGTGTCATGAATTTGGCAGCACACGCATAGCATTTTTGGTTACAGCATACTCAACAAAAGTAACTCAAGTGATTTACGGAACCCGTAATTTCCTCTTTGATTCCTGAAATATGTTGTTAATTTGTACTGAAAACATGTACCAACTAAATGACAAAGAAAACTTGGCATAATTGGTGTGATTGACCTCTGGTAAAACCTTAACGAGAACTGTATAGTTTTACCATTTACTATATCGTCCTCTTGATCCCACACAGATTTTGTAGTCGGGTCCAGATTTGTGCTATAAACGAGTTTTATCAGAAGCCAGCATTAGAACTTTCATCTTCCATGAAAAACAAAATCCATCATAATCAACAAATAGTTATTTACATTAATGAGATACAAGTTGAAAATATGTCATATAACTGGCAAGTATGAAAACTGAAATCTACCTGGCTATTTAGAGAAAAGGCAAGACTATAAATATATCTAGTGTTAAGAATTTGGCAGCACATATGTAGCATTTTTGGTTACAGCACACTCAACAAAAGTAACTTGAGTGATTTATAGAACCTGTAATTTCCTCTTTGATTCCTGAAAGATGTTGTTAATTCATACTGAAAACATGTACCAACTAAATGACAAAGAAAACTTGGCATAATTGGTGTGATTGACCTCCGGTAAAACCTTTATGAGAACTGTATATGTCTCAAATACCATTTAATATATTGTCCTTTTGATCCACCAAAGATTTTGTAGTTAGGTCCAGATTTGTTCTATAAATGAGTTTTATCAGAAGCCAGTATGTAACTACATAGCGAATCGAGAACAGATGTCATCAGCGTTTATCCTTTTTAATTCTCCATGACACCCTCCTCCTCGTCTTCAGTGGCATCTGCAACAGCAGCAACATCTTTGGCAACATCTTCGGCAGCGACAGCTGGAACTCTAGCCCCATCGGTATCAGGTTTCTGCAAATCAGAGCAAACAACCTTTATTTATAAATTAAATGTTCATTTCAACTAAACCATAACAAAACTAGGGGGCATGATGTTCCCCCTCCCTAAAAACAGCGCCTATACAAGCTCATTTGGTGACAAACTGGCATAATGTAAATTATGAACCAAAATTATATCTGAAGAGGCTGCACATAAGTAAATATTATTGCCTGTCCACAAAATATTAAGTCTCGAGACCAATGCCTAAAAACTGACGTCTGGATAAGCTAGGGTGGCAGTGAGGTGAATCCGGCCACCCCTATCAACAAGGGCAAAACTGGACTAATGATGTGCTTCATGTACAATATTGTTTTACAGATATTGGGTCTATCCCTTTAAAAGGGAACATACACGTAACACCAGAATTTTCACTCATTCAATCAAAAGATAACTTTGAAATACACATTTTTTTAATGTCCAAACAAAAATTGGTCAAAAAAGGCTGAATGCCCTTTGAAATAGTAAATTGATCTGATATTCTCTTGCAACATATTTTTGTATTTTGATAGAAATCCACATAATATAAAGAGAAAAAAATAAAAAATAAAAAATAAAAACACAAACAAAAGTAAAAGGAATTTACCTTCCATTTCTTTCCTCCTGGAAGAAATGGGGTTCGCTTGAGAAAGTCCCCTACGACTTCTTCAATCTCCATCTCTTTGGCGCCCTGGTCGGTCTTCATGCAGGCTCCTGAAAGACGTAAGTGCAGACGCCATGGATCATTATATTAAAATTATTTTTGATGACACATTAAAATAAGACGATACAGATTACACACCTTAAATGACAAATGGGTCATTCCATGGCAATTCGGACAATCAATATCATTACACTCCTCTCAAATGTATTAGGGGAAAATGGTATGTCGGTTCCCATGTTATGGCCCACCCCTTTTTTTTGTTTTGCAAAAATGGGCATTTTTGTATGAAGAAATACATGGATACACATCTGCACACTCTCACATAAGTAATTCCTTGTTCAGATGGGCATAAAACATAACTACTCCTTAGAGGCCAAATTCAACAGCTACCTTACAAGCAGAAAACAATGCTATTATGCGACTTCAAAGGCAGCAAGGTTGCTAGAGACCATCAATGTCCAATTGATCACCAATCATTGTAACTCATCGGGTGAATCCAGAAACATATAAAATAAAATTGAAATTGGCTAATCATATACTAATTACTTACTGACAATGACGGGAACAAATCTTGTTGACTTCAGACCACGCTTCCCCTTCCTCCCATTCACGTTGAAATCTGACCAAAGATTATTTGACCCCAGCTTTTTCATGATACGCCGACTTGTTTGGGCAATATTGCCCCCGCCGACTAGACTCAGGTAGTTGATCTGAAATTAAAAGTACCATTATCAATTACAATGCCGTAGATTCTCACATAAATAGGAGCCAACCGTCTCATTTCCAGACATTATTATGAATGTTTCTCCGCTAAAACCTTCACCCTGATGCGGTAAATATTAATTTATCATTTGCAAAATTCACAGGCTTTCACTTTTTTTTTTAAACATGGCTATAAAGTAATCAAGGCATGTATAAATCAGAAACTCAGGATATTTCAGGTTTAGATAATTAAACCTGTACAAAAAGGAAAAACAAAGTCATTTGAATGGATGATCAAATAATGCCAAATTAGTATGCAAGTATTTTTAAACTTACCATTCTCTTCTTAAAATCAGACTCTACGAGTCTCATTTCGAGCAAGTCGAATTCACTCCCTGTCTTGAGCGGTTCCGCAAAGGGCTCCTGCAGGTCGGCAGGACCTGCCCGTAAACTCACTGATGATTTGGCAACCAGGTTTGCCAGCGTCTCCACTATCTGGGCCTGGACATCTTCCAGCTTCTAAAGTTTTTGAAGTACCTGCTGTTGAAAATTGTCTAGGAAAACAAAAGGAGTAAAAAAAAATACATTAACAAATTAGGTCATTTTGGTAGCTAAGAAGAGTATGTAATTTTAGTGTGACTGATATGTACGACAGCTTTTCAACTATCGCATTTCAGGAATACATCACCAAGTTGCAATGACAATACTTGTACAAAGCATCAGACAATGCAACACATACAGAAAGAATCTGAAAGCAATTTTGCAGAAAAATATACCCCTGCTTTTTTGATAAAAATAAATCAAAATTAAACACATCAAAAGAAAGTTTCCCCCTAAAGAACCCCATCACATCTTCGAGTATAACAAATTATTCAAGTTGAAACCAAGCATTGGATATAGCTAGGGTTGTTAGGAAGCAGATTCTCGAAAATTAGTGACATCCGTGACTTAACGGCTGAATGATCACAACATGAACAAAAAATTACGTTTTTTTTCTTGATTTTTCCACTGGAAGATTTGATGGGGCTCTTTAGGGGGGAACTTACTTTTGATGTTGTATTTATATTGACAACCTCTCTCTCTTATATCAGTGTAGCATCTTGGTAAAAAATAGTAAATTTTGTTTGTAGTTTAAATATGCTGTACTCCAAAATCTAATCAATTGACCTCCTATGAAACATACTATTAAGTTCTTGAGAAGAGATATTTTGTTTGTGAAATTCTCTACGTAAATACTTACTGTCCAAGGTTCTAGCTTTTGGTGTCGGCGGCTGGCTTTGGCGAGAAGTCGAAGGAGAGGGGAATGTAGTTGTAGATGGAGATGATCCCCTCTGGATTGGGCCCGTCGGGCTTAAGGGGACAAATCTGGCCATCATGGATATTGATGACAATTTGGGGAGAGGAAGTTCCTTAGTCTTCGACTTATCTGCCTTTCTCGGGCTTCTGCGAAGTGGCTCAGGGTCACACTCCATATCTGGAAAAACATCACAGACATTAGAAAAATATCAAGCAAGAAAAGAATTTTTGAAAAATGTTCAAGCTTTATGAATTCATTTTGAGTTCAACATGTTAATTTTCAATTTTGATGAATTGGTACATTATGCCCCCCCCCTCCCTCCCCCAGGTGCTATTAGGGTTAAAACATCATCTAGCATCCTTCTAGCATATAAATTCAATTGCAGCGCAGCACTCGACAACAAAGGCAGTGGTCTACTGTACTCATACAAGTAGCGTATGTTGATGCACACCTAGAGATTGACAATGTCCAGGCCAAAAACAAAATTCTTTATGCTGGTGATTCGTTGTGTATATCAGCAGGGGTGGTATTCAGAAAACTCTCTTAACCCTAATAGCACCGGGGTATTTCAGACCTTGCTACCACCTTTGTTTTTGTTGTGTTTTTTTCGTAAAATTTATCATAGAACTATTTTGAAGCATAATTGTGCTATAATAAATTAATTTCAGCCAAAGAAAGTGAAAATAATCATATCTTTATGAATAAGGTGAGAAAACTCAATTTGCAGTCACGTTTTTGAGCCATTTTCGATTGGACGAGCGTGTATAAAAGGCCGTGCAGCATCATAACGGTATTCCTGATTTTCGCGAAAATGGTGTCAAAAGATGCGCAAGACTTGAAAGTAAAAAGTCAGCGAGCAGCGCGGTCAAAAAAAATTGCGCGGCGGAATGGTCGCGAACAATCTCGAGGGGGGGGGGGCATTATGCCCCCCCCCCAGGTGCTATTAGGGTTAAGTTAGCACTTAGCAAGCCCCCCTCTCCCTTTTTATTTATTTTTTTATTTATTTAATTATATTTTTTTTTGATAATTCTATTAAACAACCCCCCCCCCCCTGATTTTGACTCCCGTGCAAATGTGTGGCTGTATTCACGTTTGGAAATGTGAAATTTAGTGGGCAAAATGGCCACGCGCAATCTAATACCAGCGGTGCGGATACGTGTGGGGAGTCCGAAACACATGGCCATCTTCACTGAAGACTTTAAGTCACTCGGTCATAGATCTACTAGACTAACTTACAGTTACAATGTACATGTAGACCTTTACCATATCAGAAATAAATTCAAGTTCTTTCAGTGATTTTAAGTAACTCTTTCTGCTACATGACATGTATTAATGTGTTACCATTAGGTGAAAGTTGGGTTAATTCACATCATTCTGGATTCAATCATACAACAATCAACAATAACAGTAACGCGTCTGGTTAACATACGCCTTTTTGTTTGGCATGTATCACATTGCATTCACACTCACAGGTTGGTTAAAAGTAAATTTTCATGCACGTTATTATCGCTAATGCATGAATGCAGCATGCAGACTAACTCCGGGAAGCTCCAACACCGGCGCGCCGACGCTGCGCGCCGCCGGTGTTGGAGCTTCCCGGAGTTACATGCAGACATGTCACGACACAAGCCGATACTCATTTAAATGTTTTCCCACATTTTACACGTCTCGAATTCACTCAAACAACATTTAAACACCTAACAGATATCAAAATGGTAAAATATCACTTACATTGGTGTTGCAGTCTCACAAATTAGGTAGATAGTTCAGGATTTCTTGATAGCTCTTGCAAAGGCACACACGGTATTCAATGGGAAAATTCTCAGTTCGTTGTTGTGTAAATTCTCAATGTAATTTTCACGCACATGGCCGGCTAGCTAGCTAGCCGGGCAATAACGCAGCCGGGCACGGCTAGCGCTGACGTCATCGATCAATCCTCGGCGGCGGCGGCCTCGTTCGTTGTTGTGTAAAGATGTAAGATAAATGATTTGAAATTACCGGTAATAAAATTGAGTATGTAAAATGTATAAAAATATGTTTTGCTTGTGTATTTTTGTTTATGAATTGTGTATGCATTTATATGATAAAACAAACAAATCTCGTTTTCATTTCAATTCAAGAAATCGCCTACAGTATTTTAGTGATCTGTTTTCATTTGTTTTTATTTATCCTTAGTAGTTGGACGTAGAAAAAATATGATGCTTAATTCTGGTATTTGTTTTAAAAAAAATCTTAGTTGATTTCAATTGGACGTATATAAAACGTTCTGTAAACGTTATGTACAAAACGTTTATTTTGTAACGTCCACAAACGTTTTGTAAACGTCCTATATCAAACGTTCTGTAAACGTCCTATATCAAACGTTCTGTAAACGTCCTATACCAAACATTTAATTTTGTAACGTCCAAAAAACGTTTTTTAAACGTTCTCAAAAACCTAAACTTTGACGTAAATGAGAAGTCCAAACTTTAATGTTATATAAACGTTTTTAAAACGTTCATTTAGGACGAAGACGTACAGGACCTAAAAAAAACGTTTTGAAAACGTTCTGAAAACGTTCTGTGTTTGCTGGGGACTACGGATCGCGACGACGCGACCGCAGCAATCACGTGCGTACAACCTACGCGAAACCTAAGCGTGAGGAGAACTTCGGTCTGTTTCGCGGACGTTGACCATCTATTCGTTTACGTGCAGTTGTCCAAAAGAAGACGTAGATGGCGTTAACCAGTATTTGCAAAGCTACACGGCCTTTAAATGATTACGGTTCACACCTTGCAATTTAACGGGCTTATAGGCATACTTCAAAAAGAAAAGGAATAAAAATATACACACTATATATCAATTTATCAATTTCAATCTTCATATATTTTGTGTACACACCTGGATCGCCTAGGCTTTTCGGTCATGTTACCGCAGTGCAGATAACCGTGGAGTAGGGCAGGCGCGATGCGTCTTAAACTACTGAATAATCGCGGTACCGCGCCACAACAAGCGGGCACAACCGCATCAAAGTCCCTCTCACAGATGTCTCGCACATGCAGTAGGCCTACAGTGAGATCAAGCCATGGTATTAGACGCTGTCGAATATATAACGTATTAAAGAAACACACTTGTTTGAATAGCTTCTAATATCAGTTATTCAAATACTTACAGGACTATTTGACATAAAGAACACAAATCTAGCCGAGAAATGTCCAGTTTGTCGCCAAGACATTTTACACACAACCCCAAATACATGTAATCACAGAGATTTTAAACATCGACAGATGCTGCTTTCATTTAAGAATAATCGCCCAAACTCCAATTTCCAAAAATGGAGTGATAGAGATGCTCCATAAATAGCTCTTGTTTGAGACTTGAGCTTCCACCTGTCTTTTTAATGGAACGCGCCGTTGGTGCATAGATTGCATAACATTCCTGAAGACGTACGTACACATTAGCTTTTATATACGCCATTTTTGTAATGTAATTAAACTTAATGCACAAATCTTTGTTACGTGCTTCGTTATAAATTATTTCATTCACCTGATACGAATAATTGTAATTCAATAGACAGAATGCAAATGAGAAGGGAAAGAAGAAAAGAATGAAGAAGTTACAGAAGAAGGAGAAGAAAAAGAAGAAGAAGAAGAAGAAGAAGAAGAAGAAGACGTAGATTGAAGAAGAAGAAGAAGATGAAGAAGAAAGAACAGAAAAAGTAGAAGAACAAAAAAGCAGAAGAAGAAGAATAAAAAGAGATTTATATATTAAATCGACAGTATGAAAGCATTCTAGATTCTAGAACAAGGATGGACGACCCCCCCCCCCCCCAATCTCACATTTGTTGTGAATGTAGCAGTTTGGGTTATTATCTGAAGTCCTCTTTAACCTACCCAATTAAAAGGATCAGGAACAACTATTTATAGTTGCGATAAGTTCGGATTACTTTGGAGGACGAAATATGCTAATATATGAGATCTAATTTCGGTACCGTTACGGAATATCTTTTACAATGGCAATATCGTCATGTAACCTTAAAGTTATACCAGTCAGTATTAATAAGTTATGCGAGGTTAAACCCCGAAAAAGAACAAAAATGACAATAACATGTAAGTAAACTGCTTATCCATCCAAGTTTTGTGGATGGTGGTAATTCTTGAATGAGCAAAAGAGAGAGAGAGAGAGAGAGAGAGAGAGAGAGAAAGGTGGTTTCAGGAAAGATCCATAGTTCTACCTCGGAGATTATATTTGGATCAGGTGCGATTTACAATAAATGATAACTGAACAGAATGTAAGGGAATGGAGGTTATTCAGTGTTCACAAGTCTGCGCTGGGGTAAATATATAGAGGAAAGGAATGAGAGATAAAGAGAGAGAGAGAGATGATTACGAACTTGTCTACATCAGACTTACACAACGGACTCATCGCTCATGACAATAGATCATGACCCCGATATTTTTTCGGTCACTGATTTTCAAACGAAACACTATGGAATGGTATTCACTCTACATCATGCCGCGTTCTCTTCAAACTTACTTTTGTTAACTTACGTTGTATCATAATAGTCCATGCAAGAAGACTTTTTGTTTCCTTGTGCAAAATAGAAAAACAAATAATTTTCAAGCACCAATTTGGGTGGGGAGGGGGGGGGGGGGGGGGGCTGGGTGGACGAAATGCAATATTGACTGAGAGCATACATGCATAGTAATGTTATTTTACGTTATTTTCCCATCTAGATTATTATAGTCATCCCCTCCACCCCCTTTTCCTGTCCCTTTTCCTGTCATTCCCATCTCCCTGTCTCTAATCTCTCTCTTCTCTCTCCACCTCTTTTTCTGCCTTTCTATCTCTGTCACTTTCTAACTTTCTCTCTCTCCCTTTGTCTCTCTGTCTCTCCCCGCCTCACCCTTTCTTCCCGTCTCTATACCTATCCCTGTCCCTCTTTAGCTATCCTTCTCTGTCTCTCTCTCTCACCATCTGTCTCCCTCTATATCTGTTTGTCTGTTTCTCCCTAGCCCTTCAATCAATTTGTTTTATTAGGTACTCCATTCTCTCTGTGTCATGTACATGTATGCCCTTTTATTTACTTCTCCTGTTCAAATGAATGTCTTTCCGTATCAGATTTCTCAACGTCTCCATGAGACAGCATGTAAAAAATAAAGAATAACATTTACAAACATATATATTTTGGGAAATTTACTTTTATTTGGTAATTAGTTAAATGCCTTTAAAGTGGAATACAGATCCGCTATACAACTAACACTTGTTTTTTTTTCATGAATGTGGTATACAGCTCAATAATTTACATTTTTCCCCAGCTCACTTCAAGTTATGCCAAAAGCCTTTTGACCATTTGATTTTCCGGGGTTATGTCTTCTCACTAATGTTGTCTAGCCTCTCTCTAAAGACTTGTCACCCCCCCCCACTGTTTATTAAAATAATTCTTCCCATTTTGCAAGCCCGTTATTTTTTTTTTGAATATTTTATACAGCATATAGTTTAATTATAATACACCGGCACCCAAGAAGAAATCACCTCCGCAACCAAAACTACGCGAATAGTGATCCTGTTTATTTACATACACATAACCTCCTTGCCAGAAAAAAGTGATATTCATCATGATCATATAGATTCCTACAATGGGTAAATATGATGAATCTACCATACTGCAATACAATGTACAGAAAGAAACAACACATAGTTTTTTTCTGCTGCATTTTCATTTGATTAAAAACGAAACATGTTATACAAATCCTATTTGGATTATGACGATTATGTACAGTCTACAGATATGGCCGAATCATCATTGTAAAAAGTTTTTATTTACAAGTAAATATAAATGAGAGTACAGGCATCTGCTCTCCCCTAAACACGCTCAAATTAATGTTCATTTTATTCGTTGTACACAATCAAATCATATTTCCTCTACCGTTGCTGCAGCTATCAAACACTTCCCCTCTATATGAAATACATTATGTACAAAGGCAAGGCCAAGGTGCGTCCCATACTTAACAATGGATTATTGAATTGTATTATGGAATTGTCAATGTGAATTGACATCGTGTTGAGACTCGAATATATTTTGCCCTAAGTCAAAGATAATGGATTATATTTCTTACCAAATCATTGACAGCTTATTTGTTTGAATGTTCCATTACAATTCAACTAAATGGCAGCCTCGTACGTCAACAAGTGTTCGTGAATTTGATTATGAACATGACATAAAATCATATACTTATATTTGATGTTTTGTCTGATTCTAGCTTCATTAGTGCTATCAGTTTGATACAGTCATCATATACACTGATAAACTTAAATGTGATCGGTAACGTATGGAACCATATAGAGCTTGGACTTGACCAACAAATACATTATTTATTTATGTACATGAATATATACATTTTGTATTGGTTATTACATATCAAGTACGACCTTTCTACAATTCCTATCCACAGATGAACAAATAATAAATGATTCTTATTATCATTCAACGGTTTCATTAAACTGAATCATTATTAAAGCTAACACATCTTCTCAAAGCTTCTTTCTGTTTAACATGTCATGTGGATTTTCTATTTTTCTCCTATACTTTCTTTCCTTGGAATTGAATGTATAGGAAATTTGAGCAACGTTATCGTTGTTATACATTCTTAGTCATACAAATTCTGGATACAATTATCTATAAAGATTATAGTCTTATAGGTTCACAACACATAAAACAATTCATAAAAATGAGTCAATTAACAACACCAAGAAGAGCACAAGGTTTATCAAAATATCATGGTCACATTAACAACTAATGAACTAACTATTTTAAGTACGTTTTCTGGCCTTTTATCTATTCTGTTTTTATTCCATTACTAATTTCTTTCTTTCTATTTGTCTGAGGGCCAAACAGGCTTTCCTGTTCATAATATTACGTGTACGTTGAAGTTACAACTTACAACATAATTACATTACTGATAAAGCTGCAAACATCTAGAATCGGCTGAGGAACGATTTGACGATAATTGGATTATATCGTGCTATTGTGACGTATGCATACGAAGGTAATTCTCCATAATATCCTTTTAAAGACACAGGCATAGGCTATGTATTAACATTAACACACGAATACACTCGGAATAAATCGGAAACAAGTGAATTACAATCCCTATTTCATATATAACCCAGTGCATTTTAATTTGAGACACCATAACTTTAAGCTACTCCTTTGCTACGATTATCTGCCTTGCGCCTATAGACAAACTTGTACTTATGTCACACTCAATCCATGCGTTGTTAGGTTTTGATAGTTATTATGCACACAGGAGGTGTATTGCTCGGTTATTTGGAATAATCAACAATAATTTCAAAATTTATAAAGCTTCTGATAATCACAATAGTCTTTGAATCTCTTTGATTTCTGCATACCATACAGGTAAGAGCAGGACTGCAGGATTGACATGATAGATACAATGTTTGCACTCACCGATTTCACTTGGAAATAATACAATGGGAAACTCACTAAAATGAGAAAAACAAATGTCAGTAGCCAAAATTCTAAACCCAGTTGAGCCATCTTGTACCAAGATTTCAGTTTCTTGTCTTTCCTTTTAATTGGGTAGTCACCCATACTGCCATCTAGTATCAACATTAACACTAAACACTTGAAAACAAAATAATTAGTAAAGTATGCACATAACATGATCAAGCTAGTCATCGATTCAGATGAAAGCAAGCGATTGTACTCATATCTGTAATCACCTCTTGCTCCATTTGCAAAGTAGAATACGACAAAAATACAGAGCACAGTCTTCAATAATGGTGAAAAAGGTCTGAAGCCATGAAAAAAATTATCTTTCTCCACTTCCAATTTGGGGAGATCAGCCTCAACCTCTCTGCAGGATTCAAGTACATCATTCTGGCACTGAAACTCCGAAGATGCCTCTACCAAGCTACCAAGTGGTCTTCCGCGGCATGCAAGCTCTTTTGGAGTTGACTCAAGCAACAATTTAATCTCTAGATTGGCGCTTTCGCAAGCTTGTTGACCGACCAGTAGTTTCGATTCTGCCTTCTGTAGCTTACATTTTCTCTTTTCTGCATCTTCTAGAAGACCGGTACTAATACCAAGCTGAAGTTCCTGGATTCTCTGAATATCAAGCTCGGCCTTTTCTTTCGCAAGTTTCAGCATGTTGTCCCTTCTTTTCTCCTGCTGTATTATATTCAGATGTGTCTCCCATTGGATTCTGTGAACATCTAAGTGTAGGTTGTGTGCAATTTCGTCCTTGATTTCATCAACAACTTTGTCCACTAATTTAGGGGCTTCTTCAATTTTTCCTACGGAACTTTCAATCTTACGTTGTAGTTCTGACAGCCTCTCTGCCCTCACGCCAACCTCTATCATTTGCTTAGTTAGGTCGCGTCGAATTTTTCCTAAAAGCTTTAACACATCGACCACGCTGTGACCGTTGTGAACATCGACTGCGCATTCTTTGCAACAGCCAAGCCGGCATGTTTCGCAATAGATATCGACCTTACGGTTTAAGTGAATGTTGCATACCCATTCTGGATCGCCGATGTCTTCTCGTCTTGCCTGCGGCACTCCTTGGAAGCAATCTTGGCAGAGGTTCTTGCTGTCTCGGACAGAACATCTCACGGTGCCTTCGGTGGCGTTCCCGCATTGCTCACACGGGAGGGCGCCAAAGGATTACCAAATGCTGACGCCATATCGAGTTGTTCTCCTCTGTTCTGTTCTTGTGGCCGTTGTGCAAATGAACATTCAAGCAAACACCGTTGGTACTTCCAGTTGTAATGTCACCTAACGAAAAAAAAAACATACTTGATTACAAGATGAACAATTTGTGTCCATTATCTCACCCAAATGTTATTGATTCTTGATTCCGTAAAGAATTGAAAGCTTACTTAATATGAAACATGTACATCCAATACAATTAATCTGGTCTTTTGTTTTCCATTATAAAAAACGGCTCATAGTACAGGTGTATAAGTTTTAAAAGAATTTACAAGAGTAAACCTGAAAGATTGTAAATATTTTAGTTTATGATTCATGTCATCTTAGTTAGATTCCATATTCTGTTTATGATACAGTTGCAGTAAGTTTGTTTATATACTTTTAGATCATTTTTATTGTATTATATAAACAAATAAAGTCTCTTGAAAGAGGATAAGGGGGGGGGGGGATAACAAGTATACACACAACCTCCAAAAGACATAACTACGCAAATCCTGTCACAACTAAATCACTTTCAGGATAATCAAAGAGCAGCATAGTGTAAGTGGAACGTATTGAAAACATGAATTTGAACTACAGCATTACGTAAGCATCTTAATAACAATCATCTAAACTTGTTCCACGTTCAGCAGGGCTCCCACTTAGCCGAGTTGTATTAGCGAGTTATGGCGAGTTGTGGTGAGTTGCCTCAAAGAGGCACTCGCAATCACTCGCGAACAGCTCTTCTTGTAACTCGGGATAACTCGCAACAATTCGGTATAATAGCTTAGCGTAACTCTTTACAACATTCCACGACTTTCCTCGAAGTCGCGAGCAGTTCCAAAATTTTGAACATATTCCAAATTTTGTAATTCGAGGTGACTCGCCTACAGGGTACTCGCCATATACTCGCATTACTCGTAACAAGCTCGCGCTGCAACTCTTCATAACTCGTAGCAACTCACCACATTATGAAGAGTGCAGCGCGAGCTTGTAATGCGAGTATATTACGAGTGTAAGTGAGTTCACCTCGAGTTAAGCAGGGCTCCCACTTAGCCGAGTTGGAGCCTCGAGTTGTGGCGAGCTGGCTCGATCTTATGGCAAGCCGTTTTATCATTAAAACATATTTCTTGATATCAAGAAATAATTTTACGTTGTAAAGCAATGGTAATTCTTGATATCAAGAAATATGTTTTAATGATAAAACTGCTTGCCATAAGATCGAGCCAGCTCGCCACAACTCGTGGCTCCAACTCGGCTAAATGGGAGCCCTGCTTTACAACGAATTAGTGAAAATTTTGAACATGTTCACAATTTTGGAACTGCTCGCGACTTTAAGGAGAGTCGTGGAATGTTGTAAAGAGTTACGCCGAGCCATAACGAGTTGTCGCGAGTTATCCCGAGTTACAAGAAGAGCTTTCGCGAGTTATTGCGAGGGCCTCTTAGAGGCAACTCACCACAACTCGCCTTAACTCGCTAATACAACTCGGCTAAGTGGGAGCCCTGCTTACCGAGCGTTGTGTTGTTGTTGTTGTTGTTGCGATTAATGGCGTTTCCATCGTCATTCGATGATTTCCGCCAGGCAATGTGAGAGGACGTAGTTACTGGTCCTCTCTTAATACTTTTACTGTTGGATCGACGATAGCCTAGTGGCGTTGTGTTGTGCAATTAACAATGTCAGTAAATTGTTAGTAGTTATTTTCTGTATTGTTATTCGGCTTGTTATTTTAAAGAATTCATTAGGAAAGAAAGGATGAAGCGGTTGGATATTAGTTGCGATCAGTTCATTACGTTAGGACGTTAGTTTAAAACCTCTCTCCGTATAATGAAGCAATTTGTACAATTTATACAATGAAGCAATTTATACCGAGGATAGTACCACTGTCACTAATATATAATATAGCAAAACGTAACTAATAATCGATTAATACCTAATTAATACGTAATTAATGTTTATAGCTGAGCATCACAGTTCATTGTACCTTCCACTGCCTTTTAAAAAGCTACCACCTTTCCTATATATTCCTCATTTCCTAGTAAGTGACCAGGATTTGGATTTTGGGTTTTTAGTGCTCTATACATTCTCCTTCGTTGTCTTTCATATGTGCATGTAGACAAGACAATATATAGACGAAGACACGTCATCATAACAACGAGGTTGCGGGGATTCCCTAAAGTACTGTTCAATGATTAACTAAAGAGGGAGTTCTCTCTCTCTCTCTCTCTCTCTCTCTCTCACTCTCCCCCCTCTCTCTAATGCTAATAAGCCAGTTCGTAAATAGCTTCAGAACGCATGACCCCCAAATATCCACAGATCTTTTACACTATGGATACCAGGCGCGTACGCAGGATTTTTTCAAGGGGGGGGTTTTAACATTTATAAATCGGTCCGAAAATTTCGCAACGACTCAGCCAGCCGCTGAATAAGCGGGGGGGGGGGGGGGGGGGGGGTAAGAGGACACATTTTTTTTTTTTTGGTCCCAAAAAAAATCGCAACGTATCAGCCGACCGCTGAATAAGCGGGGGGGGGAGGGGGGGGGGGGGGGGGGGGGGGGGGGGGGGGGGGGGTAAGAGGACACTTTTTTTTTTGGGGGGGGGGGTCTCGAAATTTGAAAATTTGACATTTTGACCCGTTGGGGGGGGGCGGGTAAGGTCACCTTTTTAGGTCGGCCATGGGAATATTATTTTTTTTTTTTTTAATAAATAATTTAAAAAAAAAAAAAAAAAAAAAAAATCCAAAAGGGGGGGGGGGGGGTTTACACACAAAAAATTACCAAAGGGGGGGAGGGTTTAACCCCCAAACCCCCCCCCCCTGCGTACGCGCCTGATGGATACGTCCCACTTGTGCATTTTAGAATAACACTGTCTAAGTGATGGAGGTGCTTCATGAATACCTTTTGTTTGCCTCTTGAGAAGAATACTTCCACCTGTGTATCAGATAAATGTACTGTCGGTACATAAATGAATACTAATTACATAACTTTTATGAGCGCGATACGAGTATTCGTCTCAATGGTTTAACAATTTGGGAACGAATGACCTTTATCTGCACATGCGCAAATCCTAATTACGAACTCGCTTATTGAGAGAAATAGATACGTCACTGGAAGTTTCTTCTTATTGGTCAGTCATAACATGAATCCCCCAAATAATTCCCTCCCATTGATTTTGTACGCGTGAGAGAACTATTTGGAGCAAAATGATTGAATACAATGATCTCTCTCAAAACGCCATCTGCTTCTCGCTCTCTCTCTTTCTTTCTGTACCTATGTGTTTCGGATCAGATCCATCTACAACATGGCTCTATGTAATGCCCTCTCTCTCTACCTCTCTTTCCCTCTGATTGTCGATTGCTTTTTTCCTTACTTTCGTTTAAGTTTTGGGGAATGTTCGACACATGATCCTCAATACTTAATCAACGGCATTAATGCATTAATTGCGGTCGACCAGTTCAGGGTGGCAAGGACAAAAATAAGTATTATTTTATTTTTAACAATCATAAATTACCATATTCTTTGCTTGACTTGTAAGCATGGAAATACTTCTGTAGAATCCCCTCCCTACCCAACGCTTGACTACTCTCTTCTACTGGAATACACAATGATGTGGGTTCAGACGTATCATGATAAACATTACACTATGAGGTCAAATACTGGTGAGGATAAGTCAAAAATAAGAAAAAGTCAATTCTGATTTGAGCAGAACACGACTACAATTTGGCATTTTTATCAATTCCCAAATCGTCGATTGATAAATGATTAATGTGACCTTTAGTCAGTATGGTTACCGTACACATCAGGCTAGTAATAATAGGCTTGTCTTGATCTGCTAATCAATCGTGCTCATACTTTGTCACTTCTCACTACTCAGACACTTCTTCGACACATTCTAGAAACCGATGAACACGCCCCGCTGGAAACTTGAGACCTGCACGGGATTTGTTCTACCAGAGACCCTGATTTGATCTAGACTTGAGTCTCATCCCTTCATCAACTTTAATTGTTTAGAGATAAACAGTACACGTATATCAAAATAACATCATTTTGGAAAGAAAATATATGCAAGATAATGATGAATCAACTTACCTAATATGTGGTTATGAGAGGAACAAACATACAATGATGTCGTAGTAATAACAGATAGCGAGATGTAAACAACCGTCTGCTCAATTGACACGTCACCGTACATTTACCCTGCCTGCGTGGCTCTACACAGCGCCAGTGAGAGGTGGGAATCCCCGTTTTAGAAACATGTACAAACAAGAGAGGGCGCTTTCTCCTCACACGCAGAAAAGTGTAAATAGACTTTCAGGTTTTATTTAAGCCAAACAAGAAATATGTCTAGTTATTGTTCTCCTTTCTTCATTTTGCTTGGCCTGTCCCGAGTTTAAAAAAAATTGTTATGTTTGTTCTGACAGATTATTTATTTAGTTTTGGTAATAATATTTACTTTTGTACTTTCATTTGGTTATTTTGAGACCCAGTGAACCACAACCATTCTCAGTGAGAGTCTGCTGTGTCAGCACAATAAAGGGAGTGTAGACTGACGAGACTACGTGTCTTTCCCGTGGCATGACTCGGGGCCTACGAACGATGCGACCGCAGCGATCACGTGTGTGCAACATACGCGAAAACGAAGCGTGAGGAGAACTCGGTTTGTTTTGCAAACGCTGATCATGTAAAGATTAAATCGCTAACTAGTGACTACCGTTAATCAAATCCATTCGTTAACGTGCAGTTGTTTAAAAGAAGACGTAGATTGGCGTTAACCAGTATTTTTTTCAAGCTACACAGGGCCTTTAAAGGTATAACGTTCACATTTTGCAACGTAACAGGCTTACAGGCCTACTTCAAAAGTAGAGTAAAAGTTAAAAAGAAAAGTAGTAAACATAGACATACTATATAATGTAAAATATTATGCTTTACACACTGACATTAAATTTCAATTGATCGCCTAGGCTTTTCGGCCATGTTCCCGCAGTGCAGACGCAATGCGGTTTAATCTGCTGATCGCGGTACCAACAACAAGCGGGCACAACCGCATCAAGTCTCACTCACAGATGCCACGCTGTCGAATATAGAACGTGTTAAAGCCCCACTGTCCTACTTGTAGCTATTTGCTCCCTCTATATAGAAAACTTCCCCAATCGGTGCCTGTTGGTCCCCGGCCATTATCCTCTTTTTCTTATGTTAGTTGAGAGCTGAGTTAATATGAGATAGTCACCTGTCAGTGAGTGTGTGGTCTAATCCCTTCTGGCCCAGTAGTATTGACGGTCTTTAAAAGAGAAGAAAAAACCCTGTGAATGTACGTGTATGATTAACTGATATTACAAGCGGTTATTTGATAGTAGTGGCAATTTAAATTGAAATAAACTGGAGGAAAATACTTAAGACTATTTGACATATAGAACACAAATCTAGCCGAGAAATGTCCAGTTTGTCGCCAGTATATTGCACGCACAGCCCCAAATGCATGTATTCCCAGATATTTTAAACATCGACAGATCCTGCTTTCTATTTAGAATAATCGCCCAAACTCCAAAAATCCATTGATA
The DNA here is from genome assembly GCA_035222895.1 of Strongylocentrotus droebachiensis. Lineage (NCBI taxonomy): Eukaryota > Metazoa > Echinodermata > Echinoidea > Camarodonta > Strongylocentrotidae > Strongylocentrotus > Strongylocentrotus droebachiensis. The sequence goes on along the minus strand of JAVYIG010011599.1, from coordinate 17,339 downwards.
GCGATGCTTCATAAATAGCTCTTGTTTTTCCACCTGAAACTGAGACTTGAGCTTCCACCTGTCTTCTTAATAGAACGCGCTGTTGAAAAGGTTCATAGTGTACATAACATGCCCGAAAACGTGCGTACACAATAGCTTTCATCAACCATTTTGGTAATATAATCAGATTTAATGCACAAATCTTTGTTATGTGCCTCATTAAAATTAGTTCATTCACCTGTTACGAATAATTGTAGAAAAAGAAGAAGACGAAGAAAAAGAAAACAAAAAGACTAAAAAAGAAGAAGAAAAAAGAAGAAAAAGATGAAAAGAAGAAGAAGAAGAAGAAGAAGAAGAAGAAGAAGGAACAGAAGAAGAAGAATAAGGAAAGATTTGTATATTAGATCGACAGTACGACAGCATTCTAGATTTTAGATTCTAGATTCCTCCCCACCCCCCCCCCCCCCTCCATCTCACAATTTTTGTGAATGTAGCAGTTTGGGTTATTAGTAATCGTATATTTGTAAAGCGCTTAGAGACATGCGCTATATACAAGCTAAATATTATTATTATTATCATTATCTGAAGTCCTCTAATAACCTACCCAATTAAAAGGAACAGGGACAACTATTTCTAGTTACGATAAGTTCGGAATACTTTGGAGGAAGAAATATGCTAAAATATGAGATATAATTTCGTTACCGTTACGGAATATCGTTTACAATGGCAATATCGTCATGTAACCTCAAAGTTATACCAGTCAGTATTAATAAGTTATGCGAGGTTAAACCCCGAAAAAGAACGAAAATATGACAATAACATGTAAGTAAACTGCTTATCCATCCAAGTTTTGTTGATAAGTACTTCGTTAAACGCGTTCATTTTGTGTTGGTGGTGGTAGGTCTTGGATGAGCGAGAGAGAGAGAGAGAGAGAGAGAGAGAGTGAGATAGAGTGAGAGAGAGAGAGAGAGAGAGAGAGAGAGAGAAAGGTGGTTTCAGGAAATATCCATAGTTCTACCTCGGAGATTATATTTGTATCAGGTGCGATTTACAATAAATGATAACTGAACAGAATGTGAGGGAATGGAGGTTATTCATATTTTAACAGGTCTGCGCGGGAGTAAACATAATTATAGATAGAAGAGAGAAAGGAATGAGATATAAAGAGAGCGAGAGAGAGAGAGAGAGAGAGAGAGAGAAATGATTACGAACTTGTCTACGTCAGACTTACACAACGGACTCATCGCTCTTGACAATAGATCATGACCCCGATATTTTTTCGGTCGCTGATTTTCAAACGAAACTATAGAATGGTATTCACTATACAGCATGCCGCGTTCTCTTCAACTTACGTTGTATCATAATAGTCCATGCAAGAAGACTTTTTGTTTCCTTGTGCAAAATAGAAAAACAAACAATTTCCAAGCACCACTTTGGGTGGGGGAGGGGGGGGGGGGGGGGGGGGCTGGGTGGACGAAATGCAAGGTAACATTGACTGAGAGCATAGTAATGTTATTTTACGTTATTTTCCCATCTAGATTATAGTCATCCCTCCAACCCCTTTTCCTGTTCCTTTTCCTGTCATTCCCATCTCCCTGTCTCTAATATCTCTCTTCTCCCTCCACCTCTTTTTCTGTCTTTCTATCTCTGTCACTTTCTATCTTTCTCTCTCTCTCCATTTGTCTCTCTGTTTCTCCCCTCCTCACGCTTTCCCTTTTCTTCCCGTCTCTCTCACTCTCTACCTGTCCCTGTCCCTCTTTAGCTATCTGTCTCTGTCTCTCTCTCTCACCCTATGTCTCTCTCTATATCTGTCTGTCTGTCTCTCCCTTCAATCAATTTTTAGTACTAGTTACTCCATTCTCTCTGCATCATGTATGCCCTTTTATTTACTTCTTCTGTTCCATTGATTGTCTTTCCGTATCAGATTTCTCAACGTCTCCATGAGACAGCATGTGAAAAATATAGGATAACATTTACAAACATATATATTTTGGGAAATTTACTTTATTTGGTAATTAGTTAAATGCCTTTAAAGTGGAATACAGATCCGCTATACAGCTTACACTTGTGTGTTTTTCATGAATGTCGGCGATACAAGGTATACAGCTCAATAATTTACATTTTCCCCCAGCTCACTTCAAGTTATGCCAGAAGCCTTTTGACCATTTGATTTTCCAGGGTTATGTCTTCTCATTAATTTTGTCTAGCCTCTAACGACTTGTCACCCTCCTCCCCCCCCCCACTGTTTATTAAAAGGATTCTTCCCATTTTACAAGCCTGTTAGTATTTTTTTGAATATTTTATACAGCATATAGTTTAATTATAATACATCGGAACCCAGAGGAATTATCTCCGCCACCAAAACTACGCCAATAGTGGTCCTGTTTATGTACATACATGTAACCTCCTTGCCAGAAAAAAAAAGTGATATTCATCATGATCATATAGATTCCTACAATGAGGAAATACAAAGATTCTACCAAACTGCAATAAAATCTAAAGAAAGGAACGATACTGAGCATTTTCTCCAAGTCTGCTGCATTTTCATTTGATTAAAAATAAACATATTATACAAATCCTATTTGGATTATGAGGAGTAAATGTACAGTCTACAGATGTGGTCGAATCATCATTGTACTAATTTTTTTTTTCTTGAAGTAAATATATAGTGAGAGGGCATCTGCTCAGAATCTATCATCTTCTAAACACGCTCAAATTAATATTAATTTTATTCGTTGTACACAATCAAATCATATTTCCTCTAACTTCGCTGCAGCTATCAAACACTTCCCCTCTATGAGATACATTATGTACAAGTCAAGACAAGACCAAGGTACGTCCCATACTTAACCATGTATTAATTGAATTGTATCATGGAATTATGAACATGAATTGACATCGTGTTGAGAGCTCAAATATATTGTGACCCAGGTCAAAGATATAATAGATTGCATTTCTCACCAAATCAGTGACAGCTGTTTTGTTTGAATGTTCTATTACAATTCCACTACAAGGCAAGCCTTATACTTTATCAAGAAATAGTGAATTGTATTATGCAATTATGAACATTACATGACATAAAATCATATAATTATATTTGATGTTTTGTTTGATTCTAGCTCCATTAGGGCTATCAGCTTGATACAGTCATCCGTACACTCAAACCTTAGATGTGGTCGGTAACGTATGGGACTATAGAGCTTGGACTTGACCAACAACTATAAAATACATGCACTCGAGATTTATGTACATGAATACATACATTTCCTCAATTATGTTCACCTTTTTTTCTTGGTTATTACATTTCGAGTACGACCTATATACAATTCCTATCCACAGATGAACAAATAATAAATGATTCCTATTATCATTCACCGTTTTCATTAAACTGAATCATTTAGCTAACACATCTTCTCAAAGTTTCTTTCTTTTTATCATGTCATGTAGATTTTCTATTTTTCTCTCAAATTTTCTTTCCTTGGAATTTAATGTAAAGGAAAATTGAGCAACGTTATCATTGTTATACATTCTCATTCATTCAAATTCTAAATACAATCTATGAAGACTATGTTATTATAACTTCACAACACATAAAACAATTCATAAAAATGAGTCAAATAGCAAATCAAGAAGAGCACAAGGATTGTGAGATTAACAACTTAAATAACTATTTTAAATTCGTACGTTTTCCTTTTCTACACGGTGTTTTAATTTAAATCCACTTTTCATTAATTTCTTTCAATTTTTCTAATAGTCAAACAGGCTATCCTGATTTAAAAATTAAGTGTGCCATGAAGTTACATACAACATCGTCACATTACTGATATAGCTACATTTATACACATCTAGATACGGCCGAATAACGATTTAACGATAATTGGATTATATCGTACCATTCTGACATATGCATACGAAGGTGGGTATACATCTAAACGCATAATATCATTTTAAAAACACAAAACTACTAGTATATGTATTTACATTAACACACCAATACACTCAAAGCTACTGAAATCAGAAACAAGTGAATTACAATCCCTATTTTATATACAACCTCGTGCATTTTAATTTGAGACACCAGTCACTTTTGATAAGCCATTCTTTTGCTACGATTATCTGCCTCAAGCCTAGACAAACTTGTACTTGTGTCACACTCAATCCATGCGTTGTTAAGTTTTGATAGTTATTATGCACAATAGAGGTGCATTGCTCAGATATTTTGTATAACAAACACAAATTTCAAATTTTATAAAGCTTCAGATAATCACAATAGTCTTTGAATATCTTTGAATGTCGCATATCATACAAGAAAACGAAGGATTGCAAGATTGACATGGTAGATACAATGTTTGCACTCACCGATTTCACTTGGAAATAATACAATGGGAAACTCACTAAAATGAGGAAAAGAACTGTATGTAGCCAGAATTCCAAACCCGATTGAACCATCTTGACGTAAGATTTCTGTTTTTGCATGAACGATTCTTTCCTCGTTATTGGGTAGTCAGCCATACCACACAATTATTACTGTTAACATAAAACACTTCCTAACATGACACAAAGGAAAGCATAAACATACCATGATCAAGTTATCCATCAATTCAGATGAAAGCATGCGATTTTACTTATCTCTGTAAACACCTCTCGCTTCATTCGCAAAGTAGAATACGACAAAAATATAGAGCACAATAAGGGGCACAATCTTCACAAATGGTGAAAAAGCTTCCAATTTGGGTGGATCAGCCTCATTTTGGCACTGAAACGCCAAGGATGTCTTTACCAAGCTACCGAGTTGTCTTCCGCGGCATGCCAGCTTTTCGGGAGTTGACTCAAGCAAACATGTAATCTCTAGATTGGCACTTTCGCAAGCTTGTTGACTGACCAGTAGTTTCGATTCTGCCTTCTGTAACTTGCATCTGTTCTTTTCAGCAACTTCTAGAAGACCGGTACTAATACCACGCTGAATTTCCTGGATCCTCTGAATATCAAGATCGGCCTTTTCTTTCGCAACTTTCAGCATGTTGTCCCTTCTATTCAGCTGATGTAATATATTCTGCTGTGTCTCCCGTTCGATTCTGTTATTTTCTTTCTCCAGATTTTGTGCCATTTCTTTCTTGATTTCATCAACAACTTTATCCACACATTTAGACGCTTCTTCAATTTTTCCTCTTGAACTTTCAATATCCCGTCGTAGAACAAACAGTCCGTCTGCCCTCACACCAACCTCTTGAAGGAGCTCGTTTAAATCACATCGAATTTCTCCTACATGCTTCAACCCATTCTTCACGTTGTGACCTTTGTGAACATCGACTGCGCATTCTTTGCAACAACCACGCTGGCACGTTTCACAAAAGATATCGACCTTACAGTTTAAGTGAATGTCGCAAACCCATTCTGGATCGCCGATTTCTTCTCGTCTTGCTTGCGGCAGATCTTTGAAGCAACACTGGCAGAGGTTCTTGCTGTGTTGGACAGAACATCTCATGGTGCTTTCGGTGGCGTTCCCGCATTGCTCACACGGGGAGGGCGCCATAGGATCACCAAATGCTGACGCCATATCGAGTTGTTCTTCTCTGATGTGTTCTTGTGGCCGTTGTGCAAGTGAACATTCAGGCAGACGCAGGTACTACTTCTAGTTGTGATGTCACCTAACGGTAAACACAAAACAAAAACTATACTTGATTACAAGATGAACATTTTTGTCCATTATTTCATCAAAATGTCATTGATTCTTGATTCTGTAAAATATTGGATGTTTACTCACGATACATCCAAACAAGCGCCAATTATTCTGGTCCTTTGTTTTACATTAGAAAAAACAGATGATGATACAGTTGTATAAGTTTCAAAAGAATAATGCCTACGAGTTAATAATCTATAAAGTAGTATTCTTCAATTTTTCCAAGTAATCTTGTGTTAATCTTATTTATACGTCGAATAACACAGTTTTAAATAAAAATAGACCTTTGTAGGAATGTAAAACTGATAAGTAATGAGCACAGAAAGATAAGGAAAACGAGATGGTATTACGATTCTGTGCACGACACACGGTTTCTATGTTGAAATTCAGTTGTGCGTTTCAGCAAATGAGATTTTCAGCAGGTTTCAGTTTGATAATTGACACTTTTTACAGCAACGATTTTACAAAAATTCCCCCAAAATTGATGTGGTCGGACGAGTCTCATAAATTTGTTTAAGTTTTTTATCCCAACGAATAATAAAGTCGGGAATAAAGACGGCGGAGCATATTTATAAAAATAAATAGACTGCTTTGATTTGTTTGTTTGTTTGAGGGAGGGGTTCTAAAGAAAAGATACGCAATTTGAAAGTATATGAAGCCAGTTTCTTTCAAAACAGAGTTCAGTTTTAGGGACGTGATATGAGGCCCCTATCAATTGTTTTTCATTTTCTACTTCTTCTTCTCATCATTATAATTATTGTTATCATTATCATTATTATTATTTTTATTATCATCATCAACATAATTATTATTTCTATAATTATTTTTACTATCATAATAATCATTTTGTCTAGTATTATCGTTTATTATTAGTGTCATTAGTATTGTTATGATTGTTATTATTATTTTGATTATTATTATTAATTTTATTTAATTATTGTTATCTTTGATTTGATTTGATTGATTTATTTCTGTTTGATTTTCTTTTTCTTTTGCATGTTTACAAATATATAACAAACAAAGATTGCAAATTTACACATGACAAAAGAATATATGTAGAATAAAGTAAGGCTTGCTGTAACTAATCGAACACATCAAACAGGAGGGTTGACAAAGTAAGCAAAACTCGATAGCATGACTACCCTCAAAGGATACATAATAATACAAATATGGAGGAAAAAATATTGGAAAAGGGGGAAAAGACAGAAGAAAAAGAAGACAAAAAAGAAAGAGGGGTTGCACATCAAGATTCACAGATGTATGTGGTAGTTGGATTTCAATTATATAAAGATAAAAAAGAAGATGCAAATTTGAATATTGAGTGGCCAAATTGGAATATATTAGAATGAGAAGACTCGCGAGGTTCGGACAATATGAATGTGAATGTAAGATCAGCGAGCTGGTTTTAAACCTGGGCCTGCGAGTTATCCTTATCATTATCATTATTATTTGTATTACCTAGGGGCAATTTTTTTTTTTTGAGACATGGAATGTACAGTTGTAAAACGTCGTTGGGTATCCACGTGTTCGGGGCACCTCCCTCCACATTTTCTAGGTGGACTACCTTGAAATTATGCAGCTGAAAGAAATGGTGGCCACCTTTTACAATTTAAATGAAACTGATTGAATCTTTATGCAACCCAAAACGGTCGTTATTCTCCCGCTAAAAGCAATTTTCATGTCCTTTCGTTTTGAGGGAAGTTCTAAATTAGTATTATCTTTTAAATGCCTTTGGAATTTAACCTTGTCATTTTGTTGGCCTCCAAATAGTACTTTAAGGGTTCTTCATGTTATCATGTGCGAGGTGTCATATACATGTATAACAGTATTACATTTCCCACAAGATGATAATACATTCAATAGTTTTAAGCATAATTTGCATAACAACTTTGAGCCATAAATGTGAATTTTTACACTGTTTTCCAAAATTATAAATTTCCACAACATACATATTGCTCCATAAAAGATAATGATGACTACTGACTTGGTACTTTTCCAAAGACTGTCCATTAGTACGGTTCATATTATATAACAATTCTATGCTAATTGCATTTCTAACAAAAAGTTTTTAGCGCTCCAAAGTTGAAACTTTGATATTAGCTTACACAGCGATTTTGGTTGCTAATGGTAGTCTTCTCCTTAGCAATGCTAATAGAGTGAGATGAAAATAGAATATATCGCAATTAGATGCTATCGTCAAGCAGAAGAATATTTTGATAGGTAGTGTGATGCCATATGATGCAGTTTCATCATGTTTTGATGATATTTCTCTCTTAGTTACCGTCGCTATGGTGATAACATGCCTTACGATCAATATGCAGTGTGTCCCAGAAAAAACGAAACCGAGAATTATTGATGTTTTATCATAACTTAATCACAATAATAATTAATAAATTACACATATTTGTACAGTTTAGATCCTCCTCTTTCATTTGATGCATCTCAAATGATGCATATTTCACGCATGAGTGATTAGGAGCAATTTGAAAGAAAGGTACCAAAAATTCATTTGGCGGAAGGTATCTGAATTTCAAAGATAAAATCACATTTATAGAAAGTTCATTTTCTCCTCTTTAATATGACACCTCAATCAGGAAAAATTAGCCGGGAATAACAAAGTTAACTAGAATTGTAGATGCGTATAAGTAATGGTATGGAGCTGTTTTTCACTCTGTTTGTTCGGCAACGTAGTTCAGGTTATTTCTTAGTATGTCTAATAACTCTTTTCTGAGTATTCTGGGGTAAGATGTTCTTTAACTGGTTCCTGGAAATACTTTTTCCAATGAAAGATGTGCACAGCGAATGTCAAAGTTTCCGCGCTTTGCGCGGGAGGGGGAGACTGAAAAATAACTTAGTTCCTGGCCCCGGGTTTATAGGGTTAAATTTGTAGACATTTGGACATTGGCATTAATATATTTGTCGGTAATCGGTTGCTCGTTTTGTCGGTAATCGGTGGTCTCTACACCCTCCCCACTCCCCCCACTGACAAAGATCTAGCGACGCCCCTGATAACGACACAGTATATACACTCGAGAAAATGTTTGCAAGTACTACTGCTGAAGTACCGGACCACCGTCTTTGTGCATTGTGCGGCATCAAAGCATATACAACGTCTCAAAACGTGACAGATCACTTTTCTCTAACTTCTAACCAATCAGAAGGCCTCTTTTTTTTTTTTCCAGGAAGTGCCGTGGGACATTAATGCGCCAAATGTGGTTTTCAAATTGCAAAAGATCCCTGCTCTTGGAAGGGGTAGGAGAAAGCAATTTTACGTCATATTACTCCAGGAAGTGCCTGAAAATGCGTCTAATTTGGTTCTAAAATTGCAAATGCTTCTTACTCTGGGAGGGGCCAGAACCCCCTCCCAGACCCACCCCCGCTTGGTCGCTCCGCTCCCTCGCCGCTAAAGCCTCGTTCTGTCGCTTCATCGTTTTACATATATTTACCCCCCATGCCATTTTGTGCCCCCCCCCCCGGTAAGAAATTCCTGGATCCGCCACTTATGCCAATATACCCCTTGAGCTTCAGGGGCTCCGCCCCTTGAACCCCGCTGGGGCTTTGCCCCCCAGACCCCACTTTGCGAAACGTTCAGCGGGGCCTGCATGTTAGAGTGGGGTGCTGCGGATGTTTTTTTGTCAGCCCCCCCCCCAAAAAAAAACATTTTTGCCCATTACGCCACTGAAAGCAGGTAAGAAAGTTCTGATAAGTTGTATACCGAGCACCAACGATGATGCGGAGGGCTCGCTTTTGGATTTTTTCTAAGATTTCGCATTGTTTCTTGGTGATGCCGCTATTCCGAACATATCCATCATAATGGTTAACAAATCGCAAACTGGAAGGCAGTGCCTTTTTAAGATGCGCATGTGAAGTTTTTCGTTTGCTCTTTTGATGATAGCTGTAACATTTGATTCCCATTTCAGGTCACTTTGGATCATAATGCCGACGGAAGCTTTATACTTATGACGGATTGTAGTTCTAGGCCGTCAACGCGTATTGCGGGTAGGACAGTAGGATTTCGTGTGAAGTTGACTTCCACTGCGAAACACTTTGTGGCGTTCAGTTTCATGTGGTTGGCCTCTGACCAGGAGGCGAGATCAGTGACGGCACTCTGCATGCTGGACGGTTCATCTCGAGTACGACATTCGACGAGCGTCATGTCGTCGACGTATTTGTATATTTTAACAGCACTATTTAAAAAATATATATATATAAATACCAACAACAGATTGACTTTGGAAGATTTTTCTGTTGCCTTATCTACGCACTAACACGCAATGAACAATGAGGTCATTTTAGTTACTGTGGTTATTCGCTGTTTTCCGAGTAAATTTTCCTGTAATCAGTTTTCCTCGGTCGGATTGGCCTTTCAATCACTTTCATCAAATTACAGAAAACGAATTATTTGTGCATATACATACCTTCGTCTTGGTAACCTACAGGTTTGCCTTGCGTTCACGTGTTGGCTTTACTGCCTATGAAATAATCCAACATCGATCTAATCCACAGGCCAGGGCAAGGGACTTGTCCGTACTCCTTGACGTAAGACGATTTCTGAAAATAACAAAACGTTTCAGATAGTGGCGGCCTACGTGCATGACGTGTCTGGGTATCATAAACATCAAAGGGGTGTCAGTGCCATTATTTACATATTTCAAGTCATGACCCGCGCGCAACCAATCAACGTAAGATGTAGTTGTTTGCAAGGTAAAATAATTATTACCTGATATCACTTTACAATTGATATGGCCAAAGTTTCGTTTTATTGTTAAATATTGATATTGACAACGTCACATGATACATTATATATCATGACGGTATTACCGTTGTGCTGAGTTGGCCATAACATGTCTTCATTATAAAGCGGAAGATGAGGTTTCTTTTTTAAAGCTTTTAGACCTATACCAAACATTAAGCCTATAAAGGCAAATTAATTTAGCCCACACGCGAGCAAGGATACCGGCGAATTCCATAGGTAGGGTAAGAAATTTCTCTTCTACTAGCTATGCGACAACCGAGCCAGTGCCATCATTATTTTAGGTAAACGAACAAGTATTTCCTTAAAGGGATAGTTGAGTTCTTGTTTAAGACCACGAATGCCTTCAACGTGCATGATTATTGCCCTTATTCTTATTTATGACATTTCTAGTGCCCTTTTAGAACCTAAAATTGCTATGAAGGTAATTTTAAACCCCAAATGACTTGTGTGCATTTAGATTGAATACAATCCTACCAATTTAGCTCCACTTTTAAAAAAAATACGGTGACCGTTTATTAATTAATTAATAAATAATAACAATTCACGGGCCGGCTGGTTGTGCCTATTATAACAAACACGAAAAAGCCAACAAAAAGCCAATATTGGCATATCTGGAATAAAATGTATAAGGCGTTATCTTGTTTTTCAACGGCTGGTTCAAATTTACCGAATATTTGCGGGGCATCACAAATATTAAAAATGCGTTATATTTATGGATATTTCAGCCGTCTCTGAACCGATTTTGATTAAACAAAGATGATTTTGTCATTTAAATTGTATATTCTTTCAAATTTGACACTCAGTTTTCATTATCTGACAAAAAATTATTTTGTTTAGCGCCCTCTGCAACAAAACTCAACTTTCCCTTTAAGTCGAACCATTTGATAAAATACATTTATTCAGTGCACGTATCATATAACATATTTTCCTACTCTGTCGTGTTCAATTATAAATGGACACACTTTATTAGCTTTATTTTCATTGTTATTATCATTATTATTAATATTATTAACTTTAGTATGCTGTCCTTGTTGCTATTGATATTATAATCATTATCATCGTGATTTATGTTATTACACTAACTCCCTCTTTCTCTCTCTCTCCTTCTCATCCAACCCATCTCTCCCCCTTCTCTCTCTCTCTCTCTCTCTCTCTCTCTCTCTGGCTATGTCTCTCTGTCTTATCATTTTATGCGAAGTTGCCATGATATCTATTGTCTGACATCAATATCATCAATAATTACAAAAACAATTACATTAAAGTTGAATAAGAGATTAGAAAAAAAAACAGATGAGGGAGAAGAATATAAATACTCACCTGCAACTGTATATACATTTTCTCACTGCTATTTTGTAAGGGCCCCTTCCCTCTACCCCTTTTGGCGATACCACCCATAGCTTAAAAACCATTTCTACATCTACAAAGAAGTTAGTACATGCAAATACTTGGAAAACAGCGAATAACGCTCCGAGCGAATAGAGCGTGTTCAACGTTTATTGCGACAAAGTTTGTACAAGAGGAAAGGGGAATACCCTTTGAAGTCAACCTAGTGCCGACATAGACTTTTGGAAAATAATGTTGTGGTTAACTATTTTTAAAATCCACGTAGGATTAATCATGTAAAGATCCTTCCAAATGACAAAAAAATTATGAATTGAACATATCAACAGAATTGTTAAAATATATATAAACATGTATAAACAATTCACATAGTGGCGGATTACTTGTTTGATATAATAACCATATAACGGTTGTTCGTGCCAGTTAGTGTTACTATTGATATTTCCAATCATGATCCGTGCGCAGCCAATCGACATACGATGCAGCTGTTTGCAAAGTTTAATCACCATTACCTGATATCACTTTACAATTTATGTGGTCAAAGTTCCTTTGTTGAGGTTAAATACTTATTTGTATTGACTACGTGTCATCACATATTTTATGTAACGATTATGGAACCGTTGTGATGAGTCAGCCATAATATGTTAACAGCTTTTTCACACAGGGGTAACATTCTTTAAAGCTGAAAGGTTTAAAAAGCTTTAAACTTATCAGCTTAAATACAACATCATTCACACACAGAAAATGTCGGTGCAGTCGTTCGAGATTCACTGCTCTTTAACGGCCATTGCGCATTTACGAGCAGTGACTCAATTCTCATAAATGCGCAATGGCCCTAATGAGCGTTTAAAGAGCAGTGCCTGATCTAGTAATAAGGACCTATATCCGTTCACACACAGCATGTATTGCTCTCTAGATACGTGCTTCGTATCTGCAGCCTGCTTTGACCGGCGTATGAATCGCGACTTCGTAGCTGTCTGAACATCGTATAAACGAAGTTAATACAGGGAAAATTTACTTTAAAGCTGTTTAGTTATACAGCTTTAAGCTAATCAGCTTTAGATACGATGAATTTTAACCCTGTGTGAAAAGGCTGTGTGTGAATGATGTTGTATCTAAAGCTGATTAGTTTAAAGCTCTTTAAACTAATCAGCTTTAAAGAATTTTACCCCTGTGTGGAAAGGGGGTATGTTATGAAGTGGAAGGGAGATCATCAAAAGCAGCAGATGAAGTTTCGTTTCAAATGTAACGAAAACATAATATATAATAAAACATAACATACAATATATAAAACATAAACAATAAGTAAGGATAGTTACAGAGAAAAAGAAAGAAGGAATTATTGAGGATGTAGATGATAATTTTCACCTGCTTTGAGGCCAGATCATTTAATGATGATAAAGTTCATTAACACATGTTAACGGTTACCATGGTTGTCTTGGTAAACATTCTTTGCGACTCAGTTACACTGGAATAAAACGGGAAATAGTTGGCGAGCAGTGTATATTCCATATTCTATCAATCGACCCCACCCCCACACAAAATAAGAAGAAAAACGATTAATACAAATTTATACCAAAAAAACGTTTTTTGAAATTGCTGTGTAGAAGTAAAAAATGAATGCACCTAATTCTCCCAAGGCAGCCATTGATTTCAAGCCTACCGCTCATGATGACGGTCTTTTGCGTTTTTTGTACTTTATCTCTTTTTATTGAAAAAAAATTGTGTTTGTATTCATCTCATTTAATGTACCGAAAACTTTATAATCATGAAGAATGAAGAAATAATTGTGAATTTATGTATATGATTATGACCGAAAGCTAAGAAATGTGATTCAGCTCCAACATGATGTACAATGTACAACAAACAAAATTAGGATATTCTTTCTGCTGTGTCCTTGATTTTGTTTGAAATAACAACCAACATTGCATCGACTTCGAGACCTGCGAAGAAAAGGAAAGTTTCTGATGAAGGCAGAACATTTAAATCAGATTAGTCTGAAGTATTTCTTCATAGAAGAGAAAGATAAAACACTTTGCCTCATTTGTCACCCAGAAATAACACAGATTTTGTTGTTTGCTCGTTTGTTTTTGCGAAATTTCAGGTGTGTACACTTACTGTATGTGTGTGTGTGTGTGTGCAGGGGGGAGGGGGGGGGAAGACTACCTACGGCCCGCCAAGTTAAGCCAATCGTTAGCTGTGGCCCGCGAGCTTTAAAAGGTTGGCCACCCGTGAGTCTTTTTTGGTGAGTTATTTGTGCTCCGGGAGAAAGAAAATATCGTCATGTTCGGCAGATGGAGACATAGGAGGCGTCCTCGAAAGAGGGTAAGCTCACAAGAATCAATGTGTGTGTGAGTTGTTCAAATCATCATGCTTTAATTCAATACCCATGATAATAGACTTCTGTAGCTGCAAAGTTTTTGCAAAGTTATGGGCTAGAGCGGCCCCAAATCACGGTAAAAAAGAGTGAGTGCACTCAATTGTCTGGCAACCTCAGTACATTTGGAGCTTCTTCGAAACTACTATACCTTCACTTTCACAACATACAAGCACAAGCAATGTAATAAATACTGCCATTTGTCACCAACATTTTATATCTGTCTATCTCTTTCTTTACATTTACTCCATTCTCCATGAATCAAGTATGTCCTTTTATTTTGTCCTCCTGTTCCATTGAATGTCTTTCTGCATTTCATTTTCAAACGTCTCCATCAGACAGTACGTGAAAAATAAATAATAACAATTACAAACATATATATTTTGGGAATTTTATTTTATTGGTAATTATTCACATGCCTTTAAAGTGGAAGACTAAGATCCATTATACAGCTTAGTGCTTGCACTTGTATATTATTCATGAATGTAGTTGATGCAAATCATACAATTTAATCATTTACAATTTCTTGTCAGCTCACTTCAAGTTATGCTAAAAGACTTTTGACCATTGGTTGTCGGTGGTTATGTCTTCTCACCAATTGTGTGTAGCCCTCTCACGGCTTATTACCCTTTCCTCCACTGCTTAATAAAGACATTCTTCCCATTATGCAAGCCTGTTATTTTTGTCTGAATATTTATACAGCATATAGTTTCATCATAATACACCGACACCCACAGAGGAGTTATCTACGCCACCAGAACTACGCGAATAGTCATCCTGTTTATTTACATACACATAACCTCCTTACCAGAAACAAAAAAGTGATATTCATCATGATCATATAGATTGCTACAATGGGTAAATACGACGAATCTACCATACTGCAATACAATCTGAAGAAAGAAACAACACTTAGTTTTTTGCTGCTGCATTTTCATTTGATTAAAAACGAAACATGTTATACAAATCCTATATGGATTATGAGGAATATATGTACAGATGTGACCTACAGATGTGGTCGAATCATCATTGTAATAAGTTGTTTTACAAGTAAATAAAGATGCATACCTATCATCCTCTAACCACGCTAAAATTAATGTTCATTTTATTCGTTGTACACAATCAAATCATATTTCCTCTAGCTCCGCTGAATCTATCAAACGCTTCCCCTCTATGAGATACATTATGTACAAAGCAAGGCCAAGGTACGTCCCATACTTTACCATTATTTATTGAATTGTATTATGGAATTGTGAATATGAATTGACACCGTGTTGAGAGCTCGAATATATTTTGACCCAAGTCAAAGATAATAGATTGTATTTCTTCCCAAATCATTGGCAGTTATTTTGTTTGAATGTTCCATTGCAATTCCGCTAAATGGCAACCTCATACGTCACCAAGTATTCGTGAATTGTATTATGAAATTGTGAACATTACTTGACAGAATCATAAAATCATATTTGATGTTTTGTTTGACTCTAGCTCTATTAGGGCTATCAACTTTATACAGTTATCATATATACTGATATCTTAGATGTGATCGGTAACGTATGGGATCATAGAACTTTGACTTGACCAACAAATAAATTTTAAATACATGCACTCGAGATTTATGTGAATAAAATATATACATTATTCCAATTATATATACATTTTCTCAATTATATATACATTTTCTCAATTATATATACATTATCTCAATTAGATATACATTTTCTCAATTACATATACATTTTCTCAATTATATCTACATTTTCTCAATTATATCTACATTTTCTCAATTATATTTACATTTTCTCAATTATATCTACATTTTCTCAATTATATATACATTTTTTCAATTATACATGTTGTATTGGTTATTACGTAACACATAAGACCTTTATAAAATTCCTATACACAGATGGACAAATAAGAAATGATTCTTATTATCATTCACTGTTTTCATTAAACTGGATCATTTAGCTATTAAACACATCTTCTCAACGTTTCTTTCTGTTTAACATGTCATGTGTATTTTTTTTCTTTCTCTCATATTATCATTCCTTGGAAATAAAAGTAAAGAAAATTATCATTAGTGCAACCAGGGAGCTGTGCGGTCAAGGAGGGGCTTGAGGGGATTAAGGTAGGGGAACAAAAGAAGCGAGGTGCCAGGGATGACTTCTAAGTGGCCTCTTGGACGGGATATCTTTATTCATCCCAACTCCCTGATTTAACGATAATTGGATTATATCGTACAATTGTGACGTACACATACGAAGGTAGGTCTACATCTACACGCATAATATCCTTAGACTATATGTATTTACATTTACACACAAATACAATCAAAGCTACTGAAATCAGAAATAAGTGAATTACAATCCCTGTTTATATATAACCCAGTACATTTTAATTTGAGACACCATAAGTAACTTTAAGCTACTCCTTACCTACGACTATCTGCCTTGAGCCTAAACAAAAGTGTGCTTATATCACACTTAATACATACGTGCATTGTTAAGTTTCGATAGTTACCATGAGCAACGGAGGTGCATTGCTCGGATATTTTGGATAACAAACAAAAACCTCAACATTTATTAAGCTTCTGATAATCACAATAGTTCTTTGAATGTCTTTGACTTCCGCATTTCCTTCGAGAAAGAATATGAGTGCAAGATTGATATGATAGATAAAATGTTTGCACTCACAGATTTCACTTGGAAAAAGTACAATGGGAAACTCACGTAAATGAGAAAACAAAAAGTCTGATCCCAAAATTCAAAACCCAATTGAACCATGCAAGATTTCAGTTTCTTCATGAATGATTCTTTCCTCGTAATTCGGTAGTCATACATACTGCAAGCTAGTACAACCGTTAATATTGAACACTTGAAAACATGATACAAGGGAAAGAATGCACATAGCATGATCAAGCTTTCAATCGATTCAGATGAAAGCAACCGATTGAACCCATTTATGTAAGCACCTCTTTCTTCAATCGCAAAGTAGAATACGACAAAAATATGGAGCACAATCTTCACCAATGGTAGAAAAGGTCCGGAGCCATAACAACTGTGTTCTTTCTTCACTTCCAATTTGGGGGGATCAGCCTCATGCTCTCTGTCACAATCTGGAACATCTTCTCTGCAGCAATCAAGGACATCATCCTGGCACTGAAACGCCAAGGATGTCTTTACCAAGCTACAGAGTTGTCTTCCGTG